>OZ024914.1:11211509-11214009 GCA_964017125.1 Flabesymbios commensalis | reverse complement strand
GTTCCACTCCGTGGATACAATCTAGTCACATACGTGACTGTGTGAGGATTTACATGGAAATGACATGTGAGAATCATAAAAAGGTATTATGTATATGTGAGTGAATATTGCTTTACGTCGCTTTCTGCACATTGAAGCAATATCGCAACAGAAGGAAGCCCGAAGCCGGGACTATGTCCTACTCTTATTTCGAATGACTTCAAGGGTTCTTTATAGTACACAGTACCATAGGCAGCACTGTTTCCAATGGCCGTAGATTCATGACATAGATATTCAAATTAATTGGAAAGAGCTAACTAAGACATTTATGACGATTTCAAATTGAAAAAACACTTTGGTTTCCATGGTTTCTATAAAAATATTTCAGCGCTTTAATGGTTAAAGAGCATATCACGTCTATGGCCGTTTTTAGCCCTTTATATTTCTCCTTCATACAAAACAATTTACAGAAGTAATCAGAGGTAAATTTGCAGGATTGGCATATAATTTGATATTTTGATATTTTAATTATGCAGATATAACTAATTTGTGAGTCGCAGTAGCAAGACACAATTTCAGATGGGTAAAATGTAATTTCTGTAATGTAGCGCTATCTCAACTGACGCAACTTGCAGTTGAAATCATATTAGAAAATATAGCAAAAAAATCCAATATTGGATCTTCCTGGTTTTGGTAAATATAACATTGGGATAACAATATATGTAACCTATTTATTTTGCATATTGGAAGTTTGCCATGTCAGATGTAGGATGTAGGATATCAATAATCAAGATAATCAGGTTGATTATTATCTCGTTTCAATTTGGTGGTCGGTGGTCACTTCTCTTTTCCACCATGACCATTATATCAGGGGTAGCTGTGAAATATTCTAATAGTAGGCCTACTTATAATTTCCGAAGGACAGAAACGCTGTAAAGCTTGTTTGGCAGCATTTTGTTCACACGATGATTGTTTGGCCATCTTGTGTGACAATCTGCGTACATTTACTAGTATATAAAATCATACACACGCCACGAAACGGCGTTAACCATTTACACGCTAAGTTATTTAAATTTTAATTTGAAACCAAACATTTTTAAATATTTCCGTTTAACCATTACAGCACGGGGATCGACTTTAGACGTCAGAATTTGATGTTATAAACGTTATAATCAGACGTCTAAAATCCTTCGCGCTGAAAGAATAAAAAATTATAACGGCCATAGACCCATAACATAGGTACTCAAATGAAGCGGGAAGAGCTTAGACATTTATGATGATTTCTAATTGAAAAAAACCTTTGGTCTCCATGGCTTATGCAAAAATATTTCTGTAAGGGTTAAACAGGGTGTAAACTAATTGTAAGTACACAGATGTACAGATGATAAACTCGTTGTCAGTAAACGTCACACAGACTACAACCTATTATGACGATATTAAATTGAAAATATTTAAGCGTTGTAAGAAACCAGTGAGTGTGTCGACGTTAATTTCGAGCAGGGCGGCAACGAGCTGTGCACTCCAGTTTTAAACGGCTTTGAGATTATATCGTTACTTAGTGACATATAATAAATATCTTACTTTTTAAGTACGAGGAAAGTCGGTCCCCGCGCTGAAAGGGTTAAAATAATTATACATATATTGCATGCAATTTGTAATTATAACAATCATTCACCAACTGTTCCATGCATTTGTTCTAATTTGCAAAATGCGCATTAGAAATCCGCAAGTATGTATATCCTTCTGTCCTTGATATGCGACTTAATAATTCAATGTCAGCAAAAGCCAAATACCATAGGCCTATAGATATAATGTATCATCTGCCCATCATCGCCCAGAAAAAACCGACTGACAGAATTCACAATTAATTTACTCATGATAAATCACTTTCAAAATAAAAAAATCCGTCGAATTCCTGTCTAAATGATACACATATTTTTTAAAGTTTACCTCGACTTCCACAATAACATATAAATTTGCAGTCGATTTTTTCTCCAAAGATGATAGTTAAATTGTAGAAGGGCATGAAACGTAAAAAAAATATTAATATAAACGGCTTTACGAATTCAACCAGAGTGTGATTTATTATTCCCTGATCAAGTCACGAGTGAGTTAGTGGTGATGACACGGATCTTGTCGGTCAAAGAATAGGTCACACTCCGTGCCGAATGTCAGTCACATTAACCCTTGAAGCGTGATTTTTTTATAAACCATGGAGATTAAAGGGGTTTTTTTCAATTTGAAATCATCATAAATGTCTTCGTTAGCTCTTTCCGATTCATTTGAATAACTGTGTTGTGGGCCTACGGCCAATATAAATATTTTCACTTTTACAGTGCGGGGATCGGCTTTAGACGTCAGAATCTGACGACTAAAGTCGGTCCCCGCGCTGTTAGGGTTAACCCCTTCACCCGCTAACTTATCTTATTTAAATTTTCACCCACTTGAAGTTGTGTCTCGCTACCGCGACCCACAACTTCAAGCGGGTGAAAATTACTCATATTTGTTTAACTTGAGACAA
>OZ024914.1:10966509-11206509 GCA_964017125.1 Flabesymbios commensalis | reverse complement strand
GTAGGCGCTTTAAAAGTTTTATTGATTTTTTGATTGATATGTCCAAAATGGAAATTTACAAAGTATATAATAGACTTAACATGTTAACACTATTTATTCAAATCCCCAGATAATTTGGTATTTTAAGCTAGCTATGTTACCACGTTAAATAGGTCAAAAACATGCATTTTAGATTTGTTTCCCACTATCCAACATATCATTTTACCTACAGACATTGGTAACACGAATGAAGAGAAATATGCATGCAGGCTGCACAGCCTGCACACCAGACATTTTATGTGATGCTGGTGCAATGTTGGCCCACCGTCTGCGACGCTGACCCAACATTGCACCAGCACCAGGCTCGTGTTTTCTTGACCATAAACGTTTTTGGGAAAGAAGGTTCCACCAACTATAGTTGTGTCTCGCTACTGCGACCCACAATTCTAGTGGGTAAATATGATCTAGATTTGTTACATGAACATTTTGAGAGGCCTGCTAAAAATATGTCTAGTGGATGGAGTCCCTATTTTACCTCACCTGCAGCTGTTTCAACCACTGGTTACTGTCTCGCGGCCGAAGTGAATCGGCAGCACTCGGAGTGTGTGTGTAGTCTTTATATACACACACCCCGAGTGCTGCCGATTCACTTCGACCGCGAGACGATACCCAGTGGTTTCAACCATCCAAGCTTGCAAATATTTCTTCCCATTTCCATTTATCTTGAGTAGAAATATATGTGCGTTTAGAAGGTTAAACCTGATTCAGTACTTAACAGGTAGCCCAGTAAACACGTGACGTTAAACCAATGTTGGTTTAATGTTGAGCCATCGTGGCAGACGGTGGGCCAATACTAAAACAGTATTGAGACAACAACTTATGTTTGCTGGCAAGTGACATGTTATCAGTGCACTGAAATACAGGTGCAAACAGCAGTAACTGCTTACTTTGAAGTAAAATAAGCAGTTACTGTTGTTTGCATTTGCATTTGATGCTACTTACAAAGACAAACAACAGTAGCTGCTTACTTTTCAAGTAAGCAGTTACTGTAGTTTTGCTTTGCGCTGCAGAGTAGGTCAGAGTGGACCGTCATTATATCATTTGAACCCTAGTATCCCATGCAGATTAGTACTGGAGTGGTGTACTTAGACCATTTACCCAATCACTTATCACCGGTTCCCGCCACTGTCCGGAGGAAGTTAACACTTTTAAAACTAGGACCAAAAACACAGTCATCAACATTTCAAGGATGATTCTATCTGGGGACTGGTGACAGTAGAAATAACCTATAGAGGTCATACCCCCCCCCCCCTCTTGAAAAACTAGATTGCTTAATGCTTAAAGCGCTGAAATATTTTTATATAAACATAGACATGAAAGGTTTCTTTTTTCAATTTTAAACAATTATTAATGTCTTTGTTAGCTCTTTCCTCTTCATTTGAATATCTATGCTATGGTTCTACGGCCAATATAAATATTTTACTCTTTTCAGTGTGGGGATAGTCTTAAGACGTCAGAATCTGACGTCTATAGACGTCAAATTCTGACATCTAAAGTCGGTCCCCGCACTGAAAAGGTCAAACATCGATCATAATTGCGAAAACATCGGTATTTGACATAGAAAAATAACAGGAGTAGTGCACCAACCTCCATGTATTATCCAGCAAGCACGAGATGTTGGCTCAATCTTGGTTTAATGTTGGGCCAGCGCCGAAAACGATGGGTCAACATTAAGGTAACATTGGTTCAACGTCTCTTGTTTGCTGGGTAGTGGAGAATACTAAGAAAACATTGTTTTACTCAAAAAATTAAATTTTTCGGCGGCTTATGGGTCTACGAACATTAGAAATGTTTTAATTCTTTCAGCGCGGGACCGTCTTTACACGTCATAATCTGAGGGCTACATTATTCAGATTATGACGTATAAAGACGGTCTCCACACTGAAAGGGTTAAATGATATGGTTATTTTATCTCTATTTATTGGTACGGGAAACAACTATTTACACACCATGATAATGACGTCTAGGGTGATTTTAAGCGTAGTATATTGTATATATACAGGGTTTCCTGACCCTTAATTTTTTTTATTAAAAAAAGCGCACGCATTTCACTGTCCTAATTTGTTTTCCTCCCTCCCCCCCCCCCCAAAAAAAAAAAAACAACTGCAAAGAGTTCTGCCAAAACCTTTTGAGCCTGTAGGAAATATTTGTTTGGAATAAGACATTGCCCTACAATAAAAACGGCGAAATGTATGTTTGAGGGGTGTGTGTGGGGGGGGGGGGGGGATGCAGCAAAATTACTATTTCTAGAAGGCCTTCAGAAAGTTCAGAATAGTTCATAATATATCTGTTCAGCGGTGAATGTGTTAAACGAGTTAAGATTACACTCGTGTGAAAACGGATGCTTTTTTGCTATTTGTTGTTGTTATAAAGCCGTTTAACATATCTCGCGACGACCTATTTAATGACCCCATGTGACACACGCGATCAAGTGTTCGGCCGCTGTGGTTAAAGCTGCCTGCTTGGAGATCGCGGGTCCGTCCCTAACTCTGCCATTGTAGTTTTAAAGAAATAAAAAAATTCTTCCCACTCACTCGTAAAGATTCAGTATTACAGAGAGCTTCCGTGAACGAGAGGTAGCGTACTGGACCTCAAACCGCCAGGGCTCGAATGGCATTTCATTCATCTCACCATCCTCAGGAGATTCTCCTGGCCCAGTTTAGCCTATATGTAGCCCCAAACCTCATCCATTATTCACTCATTCATTCATTCGCTCATTCATTCAGGTGTTCGGCCTCAGACCGCCAGGGTTCTGTGTCTGGAGCGCAGTGTCATCTGATTTATCTCATCATCATCACCAAACATCTAGTTAGCAAACGCCACAATGTGTTACGGCGGAACATAGAGGAAGGTGAGATCCTTCTAACTACAAACATCAAGATATGCAAATGTTTGATCTCAAATTAGAGAAATATAAGTAATTTTTACCCACTTGAAGCTGCCGCGACCCACAACTTCAAGTGGGTGAAATGATAATTACTCACTCTTGCATAATTTGAGACCAAATATTTGCAAATCCTTATATTTATCCACACATTTTGTTCCCAATAACATCTATAACGATTTTCGCCATGTCAGATAGAGTATATCAAGCAAATTAAGATTGATTATTATCTCATTTCAACTTGGTCCTTTCCACAATGGCCATTAGAAGTAGTTGTGAAATATCCTAAATAAGATAATAAAATAGCTTCGCAGGTGAATGGCCGAACTCGACAGATACCAGACCTCGGTAAAATAGAACGACATCGAGACAATGCTGCGGCCGCATTCTCGTACAATTCATATTCGTCGAGATGGCCATCTTGACCAATCAGAAGCCTACGATATATCGTAACTTACGAGAATACGGGCCCAGAATCAATGAGTGACGTTTGATATGTCCACATTCGTTCACATCCGGATACCTTGTTATCACGTTTATGTTCTGTTATAACATCCCATGACATCCCATGAGGAAATTACTGGTGGATATATAAATATTAAGACTGAGTACCGGACTGTCACTTGGCCTCACTTGACAGGCGCGGATATATGAGTAGAACAATCAAAAGGAGTAATCACAGCTACATAGGTAGGCTATATATTGTGTATTTTATTATTATGAACACAGAAGAAATTATTTAAAAATTAGGTTATATAATAAGGCTACAGGAAATAAATATTTCTTGGAAACAAATTTTTAACGTGGAAACGAAATGTAAAGTTACATGTTTTTACTGTCCTTCGTGCGAGTGAAATATAAGTTTTCGATTGTGTATTTTATTGTGGTGAACACAGAAGAAGATAGAAACCAAATAAATACTTCATGGAAACAAATTTTAAACTTGGAAACGAAATGAAATATTCCTTTCTTGGGTGTTTTTCGTGCGAGCGAAATATAACTTTTTAAATTTTAAATCTGATAAACTGGTAAATTCTCAACTACTGTGTGAGCCATGCATGTAAATCGCTATTCACCATTCCTCCACTGATAAATCAGTTAATGTCCCGCAAAATCAAGGAAAGTAGAATCAGACTGTGATTTTATTTTCCTTTCTTATCGTAGTGTAATGATATACCGTATATTAGTTCACAGTAGACTCCAACGGGGTGAACACTCTGAACGCCAAGCCATCTAATTCTTTTTTTCACCCTGCTGAAGCGATGCACAACTCCAAGTGGGTGAAAATAATATTTGTCTTGCATGAGGATATGGATTTTTTTTAAATCACACTGAGCGAAGTCATAATCTCCTTTCAAAAAATGGCACGTGCACGTGCAATTAAATGTTCATATATACAATTAAAGTAGGAAGAAAAGGCTTTTAAATCAGGTGCAATCGGTGCAACTTTGAATTCTTGCCGAGCGTTGGAAACCATTCCTCTTGTTGTGCGGCGTCAGATATCGCTTGGCGGTTAAAGGTACTGGCCCAGGCTAAAATCATCAAAAAATCGGTGATTTTATTTCGGGTTCTTAATATGACCATATGATGTAAGCATGTACATAGACTAGAACTGCAAATTTTTATAATTTTTGTGCTGCGCATTCACCAGTTAGGCTAGATATAGAGACGAAATTCCTGATTTGTAATTATTGACAACCATGTCAAAAATAAGAAATGCGGGAATTTCGTCTCTATATCTAGTCTAACTGGTAAGTGCGCAGCACAAAAATTATGAAAATTTGCAGTTCTAGTCTATGTACATGTTTACATCATATGGTCATATTAAGAACCCGAAATAAAATCACCGATTTTTTGATGATTTTAGCCTGGGCCAGTCCCTTTAATCGCCCTAACCACACTCAACCTGTCAGCTTTGTTGAATCTTATATTTTTTTCCTTCACGCTGTCAACTTGATGAATGTATGTGTACATTGCATATTTAATATGTCTCAACTCCAAATGTCAGTACGATGCATGTGCAAGTTATGGTACAGGTGTTTTAAAAGGTTATAACTTGATTAAAAAAAGGCGATCTATAATAAGATCACCATGGCATATGGTATGAAAAGGGTGGCTATGGTTGAGAAATAAAAACTGACAGCAAACAAACTATCATATACTGTTGGCCTAATGCCGGGCTGACGTAATGACTTAAATCGGGTTTGCTGTGAAGCCGATACCCAGCAGATACAAGACGTTGATACAATGTTGAATTGATGTTGGGCCACCGTCTGTGACGTTGGCCCGACATTAACACAACATTGGGTCAACGTCTAGAGTTTGCTCGCCAGGCGACAGACAGTGCTGTACTCGAACAGGAACCTAGCGTGGGTGGGGAGGTCAAAGGTTAGTTTCCTCACTTGACCCTTGGCCTCCTAGAGCAGAAATAGTGGAGGATCTCCGCATCTAAATCACTTAAACCGATAACCCTTTAAACCTTACAGCGCTGAAATATTTTTGTATAAACCATGCAGATCAAAGGGTTATTTCTAATTTGATATCATTATAAATGTCTAAATTGGCTCTTTCCGCTTCATTTCAATACATATGTTATGGGTCGACTTTAGACGTTAGCATTTGATGTCTATATACTGTAATATTTATGCACCACGTCATATATTATTCTCGTGAAATTCTATTTTTTTAACGGCATAATCCATCACAGTCGGAGCTTTGGCACGACATACAATTTAGAAATTTTCAATGACCTTCAATCGGTGTAAAACTATGGGTGCTAATAGGGTCAAACGAAATAATCTTAATACAAAATATCACAACTAAATACAAATCAAAATATAGAATATTGTTTCATTTTCAATGACCTTCAATCGGTGTAAAACTATGGGTGTTAATAGGGTCAAACGAAATAATCTTAATACAAAATATCACAACTAAATACAAATCAAAATATAGAATATTGTTTCATCTTCAATGACCTTCAATCGGTGTAAAACTATGGGTGCTAATAGGGTCAAACGAAATAATCTTAATACAAAATATCACAACAAAATACAAATCAAAATATAGAATATTGTTTCATCTTCAATGACCTTCAATCGGTGTAAAACTACGGGTGCTAATAGGGTCAAATGAAATCATCTTAATACAAAATATCACAACAAAATACAAATCAAAATATAGAATATTGTTTCATATGTATTAATTTACACTTGAATGTTTGGAAAACTCATAGGCCTATACATTTTCCTCATTTTAATTTAGTATTTCTGCAATTTATGGCTTGAAATAAGGACACTACATTTATAGGACACTATATCCTCAGAACACTAAATCAGCTGGACACGAAATACATAGGTGATTAAATGAAAAGGACACAAAATTCACAGAATACTTGAATAGATGGGACACTAAACCATATAGGTAATTAAATTCACAGAATACTGAATCTATAGGACACTAAACCATAGGTAATTAAATTCACAGAATACTGAATCTATAGGACACTAAACCATAGGTAATTGAATTCACAGAATACTGAATCCATAGGATACTAAACCATAGGTAATTAAATTCATAGGACACTAAAAGTATAGGACACAAATTCAATGGGCTACTAAATCCCTAGGCCACTAAATTCCTAGGCCATTACATCCATGGGCCACTAAATTCACAGGCCACTAAATTCATAGGCCATTAAATCCATCGGCCACTGAATTTATAGGCCACTAGATCCCTTGACTACTAAATCTATCTGACACTAGGGCGGGGGCCCTAGGGTAGTGGTTAGAGTTCGGGGTTCGGTTCCCGGTCTCGGCAGTTTGAAAGAAACAAAAATGTTTCTTCCCCATCCACGTGTGAAAGTCAGTATTGTGGGGAGCCTCCGTGACCGAGAGGTAGCGTGCTCGGCCTCAGTCCGCCAGGCCTCGAATTTCGAATCCTGTGTCTGGAGGACAGTGTCTTCTCAATCATCTCACCATCCTCAGGAGGTTCTCCTGGACCAGTTTATCCTATATGTGCACAAAGGTGGCCTAAAGCCCGATTCATTTCATTTCATTTTTATCTGACACTAAATCCATTGACCACTGAATTCATAGGCCACTAAATTCATCGGCCACTAAATCCACAGGCCACTAAATCTATTGACCACTGAATTCATATGCCACTAAATCCATTGACCACTAATCTATATGACACTAAATCCATGGACCACTAAATTCATAGTCACATTCAGTCTATGGACACTAAATCGATCGGACACTAAATCCACGATGAACTAAATTTATAGGCCGCTAAACCCATAGAATAGTAAAGATATAGAATACTAAATCCTGAGGCCACTACATTTAATCAACACAAAATCCACAGGACGCTAATTCATAAGACACTACATCCATAGGACACCAAACCTATTGGATACTGAATCCATGGTGAACTAAATACATGGGATATTAAATTTATAGGGTAATTTATCCATATGACATTTATTTCATAAGACCCTCAATGTTTTAGGACACTGAATCAATATGACTCCTAAATTAATAGGATACTAACTCTTTTTAGCACTAAATTCCAGGCCACCAAATCCAATGGAACAAATTTCACTATCGAGCCTAATATGGGCATAGCATTTGAAGCTACTGGTACAAGTGGTGCCGCATTTATACCCACGTGATATAATTATTTGAATAAATTTGATTTATTAAAAAAAGCTAACGACATAAGGATGTTTGTTTCCTTTGAAGTTAAATTGAGGCAATAATTCACATATCAACGAAAATGCCAATGCTGATTTAATCCTGGGCCAGCGTCGCAGACTAAGACCCAACATTAACCGACATTGGTTGAAAATGAAAATAAGTAGAAAGACGTTTATGCTGTTTATGCTCAAAAATAAACTTGCTGGCATCAACAACACTTGGATTTAAAACAGCTTTACATGGTGAAACCATGGAGATAGTAAATACAATAATATTTTCATGGCGAAACCATAGATATAGTAAAGCTTTTACTATCCCCATGGTGGAACCTGTCGAGTCTCTACTGTCGATACGTTCACCTTGCGGCGAGCCATTTTCCTCTCTTTTCACAACACTTTCACTTTATTTATATATAGACTTAATGGCAACACCTCAAAATACATCCGTTTTAACAACCACTCAATTTGTGTTTTGATTTTTTCTGACAAATAATGGGCATTTTATTCTGGTCTGTGTAGTAAAGCAACAGCGGCAGCGTGTGGCGAACAGTGCCCTTTTATGAAGTGAACGGAAGTGCGGAAGTTTATCTATGTTGTAGAGTCCCCGTTTAAGAAGTGGAGGAGGGCGAGTTCGTTTGTTCAGGACAAACTTATCCGGTAGACGTTGATACAATGTTGATTTAATTATGGGGCAGCGTCGCAGACGGTGGCCCATCATTGAACCGACACTGGGTCAACGTATGGTGCACGGCGGGCTGCATTACCCACGAACGCATGCACGTTGCGTGTTCAACAAACGTACAACTAAATTTAATCTCAGTAGAATAGCCCGAGCCGCTACCCTGGCTACATGTGCCGAAGAATAAAACCGCGCGCTACCATTGTTAAAAAAATCTTCTTCACAGATATGCACAGAAGCAGGAGCGGATTCAAAAGAGGGTTTAGGGGGTTGTACACCCATTTGGGGATTTTTTTTTCAAATGCATGAGATTTTTTATCCGAGGGTGAAATCTGTTTTTCACCTCTACCTTTCAAACTTTAACCCCCGTTTAATAACCCTTTCAGTACGGGGACAGACTGACCTTGGACGTCATATTCTAACGTCTGAATCCCCGCACTGAAATAAGTTTATAATGACCGTTGAACCAAGGAGGTTATATAACCTCCTTGGTAGAACCATAGGTATTCAAATGAAGTAGAAAGAGATAACTAGAACATTTCTGATGACTTCAAATTGAAAAAAACCCTTTGATCTCCATAGTTTATATAAAAAATATTTCAGCTTGTAATAATACTGCTAAATGAAATGATGACGTGGAGAATCACTTGAATCAGCAGTCCACTAAAGTCTATGACACAATTATCTGGAGCGTATGCTTTTCGTCAATTTATCCGTCAATTCTGCACCGATTGCCTTGAACTTTTGCACAGGATAGTTTCAAGTCATGTCCTAACATCGGTAAAAATTTCGTGAAATTATATTCGGTATATTTCAAAAGTTAGACCATTTAACATGTAATAGAATTCCAGAATTAGTGTAATTTAATGGGTTTAGAGAGGGACGTCGTATTTTCAATTTACTACATGTTAAATGGTCTAACTTTCGCAATTCTACAAATAACTTAAATTTTTACCGATGTTAGGACATGACTTGGAAATGTCCTGTACAAAATTACATGAAAATCGGTTGATAATTCACGGAGAAATCGACGAAAAGCATGCGCTCTAGATAATTGTGTCATAGACTATTATGTAAGAACAGCGGGACACGCATTTGTACCCTGGAAACACCACGCTGATTAGAATTGAAAAAAGGCAACTGGGATACAAGTAAAATCAGAAACATACATACAGTGGGCTAGAGCTTTAATTGTTGTGTTTATTGTCCAAGCTACAACGCGACAATTGTTACAATCGTTTGACACATTGTCCAGCATTGCGGCAACATTGTTCGAGTGCTTAGCGTTATTTGATTGATTTGATAGGGCATTACCTGTTTGTGTACCTAACATGCGCTTGAAGAAATTGCGGGAAAATCGAGTCACTTGAAGTTGATATCAAAGATAAGAAACACCATTGATTCTCTGCTCTGTACTGACCGACTATTTAGGCGACAAAACCACCATACATTACTCCTTGCTCCATAGTGGTAATAGTAGTAGTAGTAGTAGTAGTAGTAGTAGTGGTAGTAGTAGTAGTAGTAGTAGTAGTAGTAGTAGTAGTAGTAGTAGTAGTAGTAGTAGTAGTGGTAGTAGTAGTAGTAGTTGTAGTAGTAGTAGTAGTAGTTTACTCTAATGAGCTTCCGTACGAATACATGCTGGCGCTTCGTAGTTGGCAACCATTCGTCCGGCCAGACCCCTGGTTAAGTAGTAGTAGTAGTAGTACATGTAGTAGTAGTAGTAGTAGGAGGATTCAGGTTATTTTCGTTTTTTTCATTTACTTCGAATATATAAAAGGGCCATCGGCGAAATTATCCTGTGTTGCTACAGGAAGTGTTCCCATGGGTCATTTCCGGCAAACGGTACTGACAGGCACGACTCCTACATAAACTTTACTTACGTCAACAGGAATTCGTGATTATTGAGTACCTAATATTTATATTTTAATGGCCGTACTAAAACCCATAACATAGGTATTCAAATGAAACAGAGATAGCTATCTAAGACATTTATGATGATTTCAAATTGAAAAAACCTTTGGTTCCCATAGTTTATGCAAAAATATTTCAACGTTGTAAGAGTGCATAATCACGTTCAGGAAATAAGCGTTTGGATATTTTGCTATATCTATTACAGGAACAATTCAAATTGTCTGATTGCATAATTAATGTTTTAATATGTTAATAGAAGCAAGTAAAAACTTGTGTATAACATTTTATAACTGAATCGCTCGAAAATTTTCATCACAGCACAGAATCATTCTATACACGTTATCAAATTGTGAAAAAGTAAAATCGTATTTAAAAAAAATGACAAATGCGTGAGTCTTAATGCTGTGGAATAAACATGTTATAGTTATTTACGAAATCGGAAATTTAAGTTTTTGTTAACAAAAATTATTGCAGAGTATCATAACTTATTTAACCCTTTCACAGCATGCACAGTCTAATCTGTTTTATTAGCCATTTAAATCACAGTTATTGGGAACGAAATGAATGCTTAAACATCAATATTTGCAAATGTTTGGTCTCAAATTGAACAAATATGAGAATTGTCACACACTTGAAGTTGTGGGTCGCGGTAGCGAGACACAGCTTAAAGTGGGTGGAAATTTAAATTATTTAATTTAGCGCTATAAGGGTTAACAACGCTGTACTCGCTGACAAATTAGCAGCCACTACTTTCTCACGTGTCAAGATCAGCCAATCCCATCCCGTCATCCAGTTTTAAATTTGAGTGTTTTGTTTTGTAAATATTTTTAAATATTTTCTTAACGGTTAAATTGTAATAGTAAATTGAGTCTTAATCCTCTATTATAAATTTGTTTGCAAAAGGAAATATGTTTATAAAAATCTCATTAAAGGTAAGCCATAGAACTATTCCCTGCAGTTCCACGGTTGAGCCAGTATGCAAAGGTTAGATATGATATAAGGTGATAAAGTGTAGACCAATTAATTAACCCTTTCAGCGCGGGGATCGACATTAGACGTCAGATTCTGACCTCAAGTCGATCCCCGCACTTAAAGAGTAAAACTATTTATAATGGCCGTAGACCCATAACATAGGTATTAAAATGAAGCGGAAAGACCTAACTAAGACGTTTATGATTCTTACAAATTAATTAAAAAATTGGATTATTTAAAAATATTTCAACGTTTTAAGGGTTAAATGTATACATTGGTGGTTGGAACTTGGTAAACAAACACGGGACGATAACACAATGTCTATTTAACTCTTACAGTGCGAGGATCGACATTAGACGTCAGAATCTGACAGATTCTCACCAACGTCTACAGGGGCGTGCATAGGGGGGAGTGGGGAGGGGGCGGTTTTAGGTGGTCCATGACTCCTTCGTCGGACATATTTTGTGGTAGATGCTCAGTTAATCTAATAATTTAATTTGGGAGATATCTATTGCTCATATATAATATGCGTTTTCATTCATTAGAAGCTAGAAATTATGTGAAAATAAATACAATTCAGCAACAAGAGGGTTAAAATAAATAACCCACGAAAATGAGAATAATAACCCTTCAAGCTATTGAGAATGTACCTGAAGCTATATATGTCAGCTTTTAGGGGTCATGAGCGGCTCCCAAACCCCCTTGCCGTTTGCCCCCCCCCCCCCTCTCACAATTTTTCTGCATATGTCCCTGACCGTCTACGACGTTTTGCCCCAACATTAAACCAACATTGGCCTAGCATCTCACGTTTGCTTGCTGTGATTTGGTAAGTTTGCACAATTTGTTTGCTGACATTGGTTAAGTGGGCGCAGTTTCCTGTGAATAAATTGATCTCAAGGTCATCACACTTCCTCGACTGTCCTCTTTCAGAACTGGACATATTATCGCGACCGGTACATATTACTACCCTGATGAAATCGCAAAGTCACGCAATGTGAGTAGCCTGGTTTAGCCGGGTAACATAATGCATCTATCTCTCATCAAAACATGATACATTGTCAGATAGTCTTCCTCCCTCGGTAAACACTGTGCGGTGTCCAGAGCGATGGCACAACAATGGGCGAACATTTTTGCGTATAGAATGAACGTTATATTTAATGAACATTCTTTAGAAATAAACTGATAGTATTTTACAGTACAGACACAAAACCTTAGCGATGGTTTTGTATGTATTTCACAGTTTTTGTTCTAAAGATCCTTTTATTTTTAGGCAATGGTATGCCAAGTATTTTATTTTTAGAATACTATACATTTTCTACGATTTGGTATCTATGGTACAGTGACGATTATCAAGGTTTCACAGCCTATGTGTTATTATGTACATGTAGTGTTAAAATGACATGGGTTACGAATCCTTTTGAATACGAAAAATGTAATGTAATGTAATGCAATGCAATGTAATGCAATGTAATGCAATTTAATGCGATTTAATGTAATGTAATGCAATCTAGCGCAGTGAATTGATTGTAATTTAATGTTATATAATGTGGCGAAATGTAGTGAAATGTAAAGTAGTAAGGTAATCTAATGTAATACGCCGCGTTACGCTGGATTGCGCTGTGCTGTGCTGTACAGTAACTGTACTGTACTGTACTGTACTGTACTGTACTGTACTGTACTGTACTGTACTGTACTGTACTGTACTGTACTGTACTGTACTGTGCACAGCGCTGCGCTGCGCTGCGCTGCGCTGCGCTGCGCTGTGCTGTGCTGTGCTGTGCTGTGCTGTGCTGTGCTGTGCTGTGCTGTGCTGTGCTGTGCTGTGCTGTGCTGTGCTGTGCTGTGCTGCAATGTATTGTATTTTATACGTATGTATTTCATAAATGTTTTCAAGTGTACCTGCATAAATGTTTTCTGAATTTGCATAGATGTTTTCAAGTTAGTGTACCTGAATGCATGTTTTCTGGACTTGATACGTGTTTTTAATCATACTTGCGAATTTTTTTCTGAATTTGCATAAATGTTTCCTAAACATGCATTAATGCTGGTGTGAGCCACCGAATTAAATCGCTATATTAGAAAAAATCACCCACTTGAATATGTGTATCGCTACCGCTTCAAGAAAATTACTCATATTTGTTGAATTTGAAACCAAATATTTTCAAATCTTGATTTAAACGGCTAACGGCTAATAAAAAAATGTATATAGTTGTGCTTAGCGCCTAACCATTTCAGTGCGGGGATCGACTTTAAACGTCAAATTCTGACTTCAAAGTCGATCCCCGCACTGTAATAGTAAAAATGTTTATAATGGTCGTAGTCCCATAATATAGGTATTTAAATGACGCGGAAAGAGCTAACTAAGACATTTAAGATGGTTTCAAATTGAGAAAAACCTTTGGTCTCCACGGTTTATACAAAAATAATTCAGTGCTTAGTACTTAAAGGGTCAATAACCAGATATTTCTTCTCGTTTTTATTCACCGATAGAATTTGAATTGTTGTTGCAATTCTTTCCTCAAGATACATGAAAATATCTAAGTTTTAAAATTTCCAAGAATGATATGATATGCAAAAGGTGTTCATTTGAGACCGATATGGAAAAATACATCACTAATGAGCAACGTTTGTATTTTCCCACACAAGTCACACATGCATTGCAGCTCAAAATAAAGCAAGAGTGTGATATGGGCTGACACCGAATACCTCTTATAGTGAAAACCATTGCACAGAGTGTGAGAAATTAAACTAAAGCCGAGGACATTTATTGTGATTAATTATATTATTTACTCTTGAATGAATTTATTTAAAATTGTATATAATATATGTACAGATATATTTCACGTGTCGTTCACAGCCGCGCTTTAACCAGCCGCTCTCAGTGATTCGTCATATCAAATCATATTCCATGCAATATTTCAAAAAATTATAAGGTTGTTATCCACATTGTTTTTCAAACAGGTTAAAACACACAAAAAGCTGAAATGACATAGCATGGCTTGTTTCTGGAAGAAAAAGCAACATTTTGAATTCATATTAGTCAAATATAAGCGCACATTAATAAGACCAAACCAAACAAAAACAAAGAAAGCAAAGTTTAGAAGCTCTGACATAACTACACTTCACGTACTACTGCAAGTGCTTTGCGTGCATTATCACATAAAATATTATAATATGGCTAGCATTGTAATAGCGTTATCGGGTTTTCTCATTGCGCGGCAGCTCTCTAGTGGTTATAAGGCGAACGGGAAGCTAAGCTTTGTGATCTGAGAAGTGGGGATGGATGAACCCCCCCCCCCCCGCCAGACCCCAGACACATCTCAGAAAGGCATACATTTGCATGGCTAACTTCAAGCACGAGTTGTAAAAGGGGGCCATCGCCAGTAGCGCAAATTGTTGGCCCAAATATGGCTCGAGGTTGGCCAACGTTTCTGGCACTGGACCGATCATAAAAAGACAACCATTAACAACCCAGCAAACACGAGACGTTGAACTAAAGTTGTTTAATGTTGGGCCGACGTCGAAGACGGTGGGCCCACAGTTGGTCCGACGTCGAAGACGGTGGGCCAACATTAAAACAGCATTGGGTCAACGCCTCGTGTTTGCTGAGATTACTACGCTTGAGATGGTAGTATCGCTTACGGGGGCCATCCCAAAAATCAAATGCACAAATATTCCACATTGAAAAAAAAATTCACTTACGTTAAATTTCAAAATAATACTCAACTTAAAAATATAATATTTGATCACGCGGACCAAAATTTATCATGACAGAGAGATTAAACAGCCAAATGCATGAAGTTAGGTTTGTATTTTGTGTACGACCCCTTATGTATGTACGCCATTCATGAGTACTAGTATCTGAAAAGTGGCCATTCTTGTTTCATAATCCATCAAATTGCTGATGTGAATTACCCTCTGAATGTGGGTCTGCGAACCTTAAAAATGGGTTAGGGTCATTTTGGGACACATACTTTTTTGTAATATATCGACTACTTTCATAATTTGTCATGAAAAGTGTTAAATTATGAAGAATTAAAATGAGAATTGAGACTGCGTCGTTAGCTGAAGCGTTGATTTTACCTGTGAAAAACGCCTGCATTTCACCAGTTTTAGTCCACTTTTCCTCCAATCATCAAAACTCTCGCCTCTCTTGACGATTCTTGTAGCTTTAATCAATGGATTTGTCCAGTTTTAAAATGATTTCGACAAAAGGCAGTGCCAAAAATTTAAATTTTCTTTCAAATCTGCCAATGGATGTTTGTTGTCACAGATTAAAGCGGAAATAGTTCCTCTCACCTCCTACCTGTTACCCCACATTACATTATGAGGGGTGGGGGTAACTCTGTAGGTATGCCCCCTTGTGGCAATAATAGGGCCTACACAACTAAAACCCTTACACTTCTGAGGACAATTTGAGTAGCTTTTAAAGTATGTTTGTACTTCATCTCAAGCTTGAAAGGAGATGCGTCCCAACTCCATGTATCTTTTGATTCAAATTTCAGAAGAAAATAGCCGTTTTCAGGCTTTGTGTACCTTGGCCTTGGGGTTTAGTAGCGAGTTGCAGAAAAAAGTGGGTGCGAGTTCAAGGGTTCTTCTCTTCACGTTAAGATGGAAAGTCTTTCATAATGACGTAATGTCCCAGCGATATATTACGCATAATCTGAACTTAGGTTGGTCAAGATAACATTTCAAAACATGTATTATCTAATATGGATCTTGGTCAATTGTATTTATTTTACTATGCACAGAAAACATTTGTATAATTTATCGATTTTTAGTACAGCAAAATAAACAGGTATCAATATTTTTTGTATGAGAATGTAGGCCGCATAATTATGTAAACGCGGCAAAGAAATGCATAACTTTAGAGTAAAATAGAGAAGTTGGCGAAAATGGCCTATCAGACCCTGACCCCGTTATTTTTAGCCCTTACAGCGCAGAGATCGACTTTAGACGTCAGAATCTGACGTCTATAGACGACGTCTATAGACGACGTCTATAGACGTCAGATTCTGACGTCTAAAGTTGATCCCCACACTGAAAGAGTAAAAATATTTATAATGGCCGTAGACTCATAACATATGTATTCAAATGAAGCGGAAAAAACTAACTAAGAAATTCATGATAATTTCACATTGAAAATAACCTTTGGTCTCCATGGTTGACACAAAAATATTTCAGTTCTTAAAGGGTTAACGTGCATTTTTTGAAGACAGTATCGCTTGTTTTTTTCATTTTGACAAACGGTACTTAGAGCCACACAATCGGTATGGATCAATTCCTGGATTCAAAAGCAGTGGAGTGAGCTTGTTTGTGACGTCAGGAGGTGTTTCTGGTGGTGGACGCATGCTCAATTGGATTTAGTATATATATACACATGTACATGTAGCTGTTGTTGTACAACACATCTTCAAAACACATGACCGACACCAGTCAACACACAAATCTGTTAAACGCTGTAATACGATAATTGTGTTTCAAATAATGGCCAAAACTAACACAAATTGTAAAAGAATTTCTGACTGTTGTTTCAAACTAACAAATATGTCTTCTATAACCTCAAAAAAGTCTTAAGAGATTCGAGTGGTGGAAAGTATTTTAAAACACTGTTTCTTAACCATACCTTTTCAACATATATGACTATTTTATGGTGGGATAACGAGCCACGTTCTAGCAGTGTTATATACGTATTTTAACAAAAAAATCGGTGCGATTTTATTATCGGTGCGATTTTATTATGAAGATGTATACCAGTGCCTTCCTAAAAGACCTCTATATTTTGTATTTTCATTTATAATAGCCTATGTATAAAAAATATCTTACACTTCAGCCGTCACAAATGTGATTATCTGGCATTCAGTACTGCATTCAATCCCTCACTTATCAGGGAAGATTCAAGTCAAAATATTCCCGTAACAATATACCGCGACTACCCCCTATGCCTAATATACATGTCCAGGCATACATATACTTTTACGGCCGTATTCACAAAGCAAGTTTAAGAGCGGTTTTACCAAACTACTGGTTTAAACCGGGCAGTTTATCGACCGAAAGTTAAACCTGCTCAGTGGGTAGTTTAAGCACTGGTTTAACATGAAGTGGAATGAGCAGTATAATGATAATGAACGCAAATATACGAAAAAAAAGAGAGCGGGACAAAAATTACACAGACTGATTATTTATTATAAATGTGATTTTCTTTCGTTGATTGGTAAGTATTTATTTGAATTGAATAATAAATGAAAAAAATGTAAAACACGGATCTAAGAGGTAAAACCATTTGGCGTAAATAGCATAGTCATTATATATTTGGTTTACTGCCTATTATTAACAGAAGGCATGTAACTACTATATTCGTGCCTGGTCAGATTTTACTCTCATCGTTTCTCATTTTATCCAAAATCCCTTTCATTAAACAAAACACCTGTATTGGAATACACAGTATCTCATTCTAAACCCACCCAATGGCAAAGTAACTTAGTCGATCACATGACTAGACCAGCAATTCTGTCATTCAGTTGTTATTCTCATTTAAGTTAGGGTGGTGTATGCCATAGGCCTACGTGGGCTGTATATAACGAGTTCAAAATAGGCATAAATCGGATCAACAAATGAATGAATGAATGAATGAATGAATGAATGAATGAATGAATGAATGAATGAATGAATGAATGAATGAATGAATGAATGTGGGTTTTAGGCCACATTTGTGCACATATAGGTCAAACTGGGCCAGGAGAACCTCCTGAGGATGGTACGATGAATAAGATGACACTGCCCTCCAGACACAGGATTCGAAATTAAAGGCCTGGCGGTCTGAGGCCGAGCACTCTACCTCATGGTCACGGAGGCTTTCACCAATAATAAATCTTTACGAGTGAGCGGCGCTCGAACCCGCGATCTCCGACTTTCCAATTGGGCAACTTTAACCACTGAACCAGGGCCCCCGCCCTATCGGATCGAGAAGGATTATTATCGGAAAGTTATGTTCAATATTTTATCCAACGGATACTTGAATTCTGAGTAACATGTATGATTAAAATGTGACACAAACAGATGTCTGCAATACTGCATTAAAACGACAACAAAATAATTATCTTCTATATTATATTAAGTACAGACTATACTATAAAAGAGCAAAATGATCTATTTCTTCGACCCATTAAACGATAGACCTTGGCCCACTGTTGGTTTAATGCGAAACGTAACGGGCACATCTCTAAACCAACATTGTGGTGGCGTCTCGTGTTATCTGAAACGCGTATTCAATTGCGTATGGTGTGTAGGCCTACACATATTGTATGCTGCAGTTTGTAGGCCTATGTGGGTAGTGGGTGCATGAACGTCGGATCAAACTGTATGTAAATACAGGTAGTGAACATAAAGATGATATCTAACATCGAGTAGATAAAATGGAGATGTCGTATTTTACCCCTAAAGCGCTGAATTAATTTGTAAAAAAAAACATCCCAACCAAAGGGGGTTTTTTCACCTTGAAATCATCATAAATGTGTTAGTTAGCTATTTCCGATTCATTTGAATACCTATGTTAGGGGTCTACGGCCATTAGAAATATTTCTCTTCTTACAGTGCCGGGATCGACTTTAGTGGACAGAATCTGATGTCTACAGACGTTAGAATCTGACGACTAAAGTCGATCCGGTTACTGAAGATGAGTCTGAGCTTAATCATAAAGGTGAACCATACCGATAACAGACATAGTCAACAGTGTCAAGGCTGTTGATAGGCAAGTCAAGTGTTTTTTTGTATCCATGGCCGTTTCTGTACTATGGCTTCTTAACTGTAGTGACTGATGTTGCCCATACAATTGATATTTTATAGGTGCTCATGCAGTTTTTTCGCTACAATTCTCTCCAGTAATAAGCGAATTAAAATTGACGCTTCCGAGCCACGCGAGTTCTTCTTTAGCAATGGTGTTATTCATTATTGCCGACATTTGAGAAAAGCGTCATTTTCCAGTAGAAAGCCATATATTTATGCAAAAAGAAGCATCGGGTTAACCCTTTCAGCCCAGGGACCGTCTTTGTACGTCAGAATCAGACGTCAGATTCCGACGTATAAAGACGGTCTTCGCGCTTAAAGAATTAAAATATTTATAATGGCCGTAGACCCATAACATATAGGTATTTATTGTATCGGAAAGAGCTAACTAAGACATTTATGATTATTTCAAATTGAAAAAACCTTTTAGTCTCCATGGTTTAAATAAAAATAATTCAGCGCTTTAAGGATTAAGCATCTGGTTAAATACACAATGATTTTGCAGGGCAGCTCTAACGGTAGGCATATAGTTAACCCTTAGAGTGCTTAAATATTATTGTGTCAACCATGGAGATCAAATGAGTTTTTTCAATTTGAAGTCATCATAAATGTCTTAGTTAGCTAAGAGCGCGCTGCGCGAGGGCTGACGCGAGATTATGCACTATATCTGGTATAAACCTTATAGTGCCTCTCTCTTTTCAATGTCTTAGTTAGTTCTTTCCGCTTCATTTGAAAACCCACGTTATAGGTCTACGGCCATTATAAATATTTTAATTCTTTCAGTGCGGGGATCGACTTTAGACGTCATAATCTCAGTTCCTCGATCAAATTCCAATTCATTTATTCATGTTCCAATTACAAATTTTAAATCTGTTAAAGTTTGCCCCCTATATATATAGGCCTATATTTTGATAATGGATACAAAGGAGACCCACAAAAAAAGCCACTTCTATGCGGGCCACCCTAAAATGTGGTGCGTGATGTTTATGGAATGCTGCATGCGCCACAGGGGAGGTACAGAGACGGGTGTTAAGAACAAGTAACGATTGGAAGATTAGGCATAGGGTGGAGAGAAATGCATCAACGTGAGACGACTATGTATCAACACGAAGTATCATTTAATTATTATTATTTAAATTGTATGTAAATACACATGTATATACATATGTACATGTACTTATAGTGTACACACATATAGCCTACACATACACATTTACGAGAGCGCTGACAGTGCGCACTGCACAGTCATTATTAGCATGGAGATAGTATTTAGGCTTTACTATCTTCATGCTATTAGGCAGCCTGTAGGCCAACCTCGCGATGTCCCATCAAGGACGAGACACTGACACAGTGCTGGCGAGCAGATGTAAATAAGTGTAAGCGTTGACACAGATTCGGGCTTGAGAAGATGACCCATAATATAACTAAATAATTTTACATTTAATAATAGCTTCTTAATATCATTTAGGAAACAACTAGCTGCTTTACTTTCCAGTGACGGTAAGGTCGTGTTTATAGCGCATGCCTCGGTTCTGGCTAGCCCCAGTGGCTGAAACAGCATGGGACATTTCTTTGGACGGTCATTTCTAAGACTTGGCCTCGAATAATCATGCCGAATCTATGTTTTTTTAGTAGGCCCTATCAGTAACTTTTCAGCTACGAGATCGCTTCACTCTTGTACAGTGACTCAACGCTACGAGCGGAGCACAGGCGTCACTGTTATGAGAGAGAACGAGATCGCATGCTCAGCTCATTTTTCGCTCTGTCATTATTAAGAAATTGTGGAATTTTTTCAAGTTCGCTCTCAGTCACCGTCATGTTGAAAAACGTTGATTTTTTTCGGATATAACGAATACAGCAATCCACGGCCTCGGAGAGGACGTCACGGCTAGGTTCTGGAGTGCGTACGTACGTGTGTGCGTGTGGTGGTGTGCAATATAGGCATATATTATCGACATTGCCTTGTAACTTTTACTGATTTACTCGGTATCTTTATCCATGACTAGATAACCTTTCGCTCACAATATGTTCGCGTTTGGCCTCCGTGACTATCATCACCTCCCACATTATCGTGTTTCCTGAGTCCGTTGAGTTGCGACGCTGGGCCAACATTAAGCCAACATTGGTTTAAGGCATGTTGTTTACCGGAAGCGCTTCCTGTAGGTTAATTAACCCTTACAACGCTGAATGATTTTTGTTTATTTATTGAGACCAAAGGGTTATTTTCATTCATTTGAAGTTGGAATTGCTAACGCAATTTCCAGATCAGTTAGGATAATCTCAACCTTAACCCTTAAACCACTAAGCGCTACTTTAGTCGTTTTTAACCCTTAGAGCGCTAAAAATATTTGTATACAAACCATGGAAACCAAAGGGTTGCTTTTTTCAATTTGAAATCACCAGAAATGTTTCAGTTAGCTCTTTCTGATTCATTTGAATACCTATGTTATGGGTCTACGGCCATTAGAAATATTTTAATTCTTTCAGTGGGGGGACCGTCCTTATACGTCAGAATCTGACGTCTACAGACGTCAGATTCTGACGTATAAAGACGGTCCCCGCGCAGAAAGGGTTAAGACTTAAATGCAGATTGGCCACCCTCTGAGTCATGTCCTATGCCTGTGCAAAATATGAAGTAGATCCATCAATGGCATGGCGATTTGCATAACCTGCAACGCTGGGCCAACATTGAATCAACATTTGATGAGCGTCTTACGCTTACCAGAAACGCTTCTAATAGGTTAATAAGCACGTCTATAGTTTTCAATCTATTCCATTACCAGGTTGATTCACAGATATTGAGAATGAAATGTGTGTTTAAAGATCTAGGCATATATGGTCAAGGAGAATGCTCGCTGGACCCCTTAAAAAACTAGTTGTTGAGATTATTGCATTTTTTAGTACATTAGGATCCCTAGAAACAGATTTCGGATGATGACATCAAATTTGCCTGGAGTATTTTTTTTAATTAGTATAAATCCAAGATGGTCGCCATTAAAATAGGTTGAAACACAATTTTGAAACCACGCCACACAGAACATTATGTAATACCACTTCTTCTCATAATTCGGACCCAGGGAATAGATTTAGATGATATAATTAATAATTTGATGAGTTTTTCAAGGTCAAAGGTCATTTTCAAGGTCACACGGTGCTAAAATAAGATAGATTAGCCAACGTGTGGACCAAATAAGCCATCATTTGTTATTATCTATATCTAGCTTGTAGTGTATGAATGTGTTATATAACCATTAGAAGTGACAAGGGGTTCAAGGCGGAACTTCGCCGGTCAAGGTCAAGTTATACAGGATTTTGACCTCATCTTAAATATTTTATCGCCGAACTTCACGCACCACTCCTACCCACAACCTCCAAATTCCTGGGAGGGAGAGATAAATAATGCTGGATATTTTGTATCGTCCATTGTATCTAGACACATCAGCAAGATCCCAGACTTGGAGCAAATAATTACATGTGATGATGTTGTGGTTGAAGGGGGTACAACTCCAAGGTCACATCAAGGTCAGATTAAGGTCATTTTAAATTGGTATAAAAACGCAATTTGTTTTACTTTTGCCGATATTAAACTGATGTGTGGTGCAGAAAAGTATTAAAAATGACTTCTGTTCACACATTCTTTCTCGGGTACCTTTTCAACACGCACCTGAATAGTTTTTGGGGCAGTTTCAGCCTGGTGGGGGGTAAATACCCCTTGGTATTCCTCTTATCAAACATGATTTTTAGGATTTTTTATCGATTCCAAACCCCTTTGGGGTGCAGATGTGTATAACAAATGACTGTTGTAGACATATAATTGGTCGGGTACCATTTCACTACGCATCGCAAATTGTATGCAGTTTCAGCCTTGGGGGGAGTGATTACTACCTTAGTATTCCCCTTATCACACCCCTTTCCCAAAGCTGGAGTGAGTCAACAAAATTACTGAAATGTAGCAGTGTGGAACAGCAGCTTGAGCCCCCATGACAACATAAGTATGGATACTTAATTGGTTATGAAAGGTGGCATGAACTGGTGCTGTGCTTTACTTGGGGTATCACCCCAAGGTCATAGCAAGGTCAAACTGATAAAACATGATTTTTTATCTATTTTAAGCCCATTTGGGGTGAAGGTGAGTTTTAGAAATGACTGCTGTTGACCATTTCACCACGCATCGCAAGGGATTTGTATGCCATTTCAGCCTTGGGGGCCGATTACCCCCTTGGTATTCCCCTTCTCACACCCCAACCCAACGTTATAGTGAATCAACAAAATTACTAAAATTTAGCAGTATGGAACATCAGCTTCAGCCCTCATGACAACATATGGATACAGAATTGGGTATGAAAGATGACATGGGTTGGTGCAAATGTTTGGTCTGAAATTAACCCTTTGAGTGCGGGCGACGCTTTTAAGCGCATTCATACTGTTTTTCCACAACTAAAATTTGACAGAAATTGAACAAATATGCATGTATAAATCTTGAGTAAAGCCCCCATTGTGAAATTTAGCAGGTTTAATTTTTAAGTGAGGAGGTATTTTCCTTTCATTTGAAGTTGGCAATTGCGTGAGCAATGCCAACTTCAAATGAAAGGGAAATGTTAAGTAGTAATGAAGCACTTAAAGAGTTAAACAAATTTGTGCGGACCAAAATTATTATATCACCCTTTCAGTGCAGGGATCAACTTTAAACGTCAGATTCTGACATCTGAAGTCGATCCCGCAACAAAAGATTTAAATATTCGTAATGGCCGTAGGCATGTAGCTAAATAGTGGCCAAATTCCTGGCTAACGCGTTTCATTATAAAGTCGCCATTAGGTCTATTTTGCGTGTTTTTATCTGTTGGTGCCATAGCAGAATATGTCAGAACAAGATAATGCATTCAAGAAAGCAAAAAGGAAGAGATTCACGTAATTTTTATTTCAGTCAGTTTGTGTTTATTTAGTCTGTTAATTAAGCTCAATAAAATACATCATATATGAACGTATTTTTACTTACTGAATCTTTGAATGCAATACATACTCCAGATTAAGGGACATTCGCGCGGCTGAAAGTGGTTGGTGGAGGCCGTTCATTGGTAAAAAATAAATAGAATGGTAAAATATAAATCTTTGGTAGGGAAAAAGCAAGGGAAATATGGGGAATTTTATGGTTGAAATTCCGTGGGTACCCTGTTCAATAGGTGAAAATTGACGCAATGTATTCCCGGATTGGCTCTTGTCCGGACAAGAGGTAATTAATACACATACACCTTCGTCATGTAAGGCTGAAAATACATTTTTTAATAAATATTTTTATTTTTAAATAAACAGCGACGTTGTAGGAGTGATGCACAAGCACAATAGAAGTAGACGACAGTACTTTTTCGAAAGACTCGATATTCGCAAGGCGGGGGATAAAAAGGTAATTAAATCTAAGGTAAAAAAAAGGTAAAAAATAACAAATGCAATTTAGAATATATTCTTCAACAATATAAAATAAATACATACTCACAGAATATTCAATGATTAGCTCTCTACGCATCCAGTAATTTTCATTCACTTTGAGATGTGAATTGCGGCACAATTCCCATCTCAACGTGAATGAAAATTACATGGGTTCATGTTCTGCAACTATCTGAATCTGAAGTTGTGTCTCGCTACCGCGACCCACAACTTTGAGTGGGTGAAAATTACTCACATTTGTTTAATTTGAGACCAAATATTTGCAAATCATGATGTTTAAGCACACATTTCGTTCACGATAACTGCAATTCAATCGGCTAATAAAACAGATTAAAATCGAATTCAGCGGTCCTTATCGGTGAAAGAATAAAGTATAAGTAGCATACTTTATTTCCAATGGTCTTAGCAGACGTGTGTGTGCATACGTGTAGACTACAATACAGAAAGCATGGGAATAATGCCCAGAAACAACCACATGTTTATCCAATCATTCCAATGTTGGTTTAATGGTGGGCCAGCATCACAGACGGAGGGACAAAGTTAGGGCAACAATGGCCAACGTATGGAGTTTGCTGGGTGTGGCGTGATACACCAGAAAAGTAAACCTAATGTTAGATTAATCCTTAAAGCACTTAGATATTTTTATATAAACCATGAGATCAAAAGGTGCTTTTTTTATTTTAAATCATCATAAATATCTTAGTTACCTCTTCCCGCTTCATTTGAATACTTATTTCATGGGTCTACGACCATTATAAATATTTACTACTTTCAGTGAGGAGATCCAACGTCTAAAGTCAGTCCCCTCACTGAAAGGGTTAAAGCTACTACCCCAGAAGGTGGATCAACAACATTGGTGTATATCAACTCTATTCTTAATGGTGAGTTATCAGACAACGGTGGGGTGTACACATTTATCAACATTGAGTGAAAGTCACTAGATTGCAGTGAACAAACATTTAAAACACAATGGCTGGAGGCTGAACAAGTTCCAAGCGGGCCACAATTTTTAAATTTTCTGGATCCGCCCCTGTTGCCATGGAATAAGAGCACTGCTAGAACTCTCAAGAACACATGAACTGACAAACTACTGTTCAATGTATATAATTGTACCAATTGGGCTAATGTCTCATATAATTGTGCCCATTTTCCCTATCTGCAGCATTACACAACATAATGAATACATCACCATAAGCTTATATTCAAATGGTGACGAAAGAGTTTCTGTCACTCAGTGTGAAGTTATAGCAAGTGAAAACATTGAGGTGCGTGATGCAATGACAATAATGACCATATTACATGAATGTAAATACACTTCGTCTTTTCCACCATTCTTTGGACGGCTCACTGATATTCACTATTGTACTCATGATACACCTCGTGTTACTCATAATACAGTATATAAACACGGTGACATTTCAATATGGAAAATATCTCCTCTCGTTGAAATAACATAAATGTATCTCCCACTTTGCAAAGTTGGAGACACATCTATTTGGTCTGTTCTCTCCACAATCTTAATATAGCATAACCTGTGTATGTCATAGAATACACATCTTATTTATGTCATTTCCATGTCGCATGAGGCTTTTTACCGTCTCTTGTACGAGCAGCCAAAGCACTTGCCCCCATGCGACCTCGTGTCGTCTCCTGTGACAGTAAGTCAGACTGCGCTAAATCTTCATCATATCTGAAGAAGAGAAACAATGATTATATTAACCCTTATCCTGCTGAGTAAATTTATTTAAATTTTATACCACTTGAGGTTGTGTCTCGTTACTGTGATCCAGAATCTCAAGTGGTTGAAAATTACTCATATTTGTTTAATTTAAGACTAAACATTTACAAATGTTGATGTTTAAACAGTCATTTCATTCTCAAAAACAATAAATCAATCAGCTAATAAAATGGATTAAAAAACGACAATAGTTGTGATTAGCAGGCAAAGGGGTAATTATCATGGCAAGCAAATAGCATCGAAAATGATTACCTTGTGATGACTAGTTATAAAAGTTTACTGTAAATGCTATTCAACTTCAAAATATATGTAATTTTTGTTTCTTTAATTTATTTTTATAAGCTAAAATGTTTTCAGTTGTCATTGACAATAGCAGTGAAATATGACCCCTGCAAGAAGAAACACTTTGAGTGTTATTGGACTTAATAAGAACTGTACATCATGAATTATCAGTCAAAACAGGATGGAAAAAATCTTTAAACCCTTATATAATGGGTCAAAATGTTTTTTGTCATTATAGATTTTATTAGTGATTGTCTGATTTATGTTCCAATAATAAGTTACCAACACATTTTAAAATTACAACAAAGAAGCTTAAAACAAATTTAAATAGCCAATAAAGAAGTAGCATAAAAGTAGATAATAAATGTTTAACTTACAGCAAGTCAAAATTTCCGTAGTTTTCTTTTGTAGGTACTTTGTTCCATCTCACACTACAAGAAGATATACATTTAAAAAGTAATTACAGGGAAATTTTTACTGGATAATGATATTAGTAATCATAAAGTAATGCAGGTATACTTGTAGTATCAATAATCACTTAATATAGCTGTAATACGTCTTAAAAACATGCAAATATGGCCACTATGATAATTTTTATCGTTGTATGATCGATTCTGTCTTTTATAACACCATTCACTTATAGCACGATTTTACTTATCGGACCCTAATAATCCTGTTATAACGATGTTAGCCTGTATAATAGCGACAGCTCTGACCATGAGTTTTTCACTCACTCTGGAGCTTCTCCCGGAGGAATCACAATGTTAATAACGTCTGAGATGAGGTTATATTTCATGATTCTGTCAGATGAGGTGGTGGATGTCAGAGACGGTGACGCATTCACCTGAAAAAAATAGATATTGATTGAAATAAACATTTAAAAATATTCAGAAACACAAAAAGAAAATATAACTGAAAAGTTGTGAAGTAAATTGTTATTATTGACATTCCATTCATTCACTATTAAAAATTGCTATGACATAATCGCAAGATCCATAATAGCCGAGGGAATGGAAGTCAATTTTCACTTAAAGGGACATGCCCAGGTCTAAAATTATAAAAAAATCAGTGATTTTATTTTAGCTTAATAATATGACCATATGATGTAAACATGTCCATGGAGTGGTGTGCAAAAGTTTTTTTAATTTTTGTGATGTACATTCACCAGTTAGGCTAGATATAGAGGAAAAATTCCTGATTATTAATTATTGACAACCATGTCAAAAATAATAAATATGGGAATTTCGTATCTATATCTAGCGTAACTGGTAAGTGTACAGCACAACAATTTAAAAACTTTTGAAGTTCTAGTCTATGGACATGTTTACATCATAATTATGGTCAATATGGTCATATTAAGAAGCCAAAATAAAATCACCGATTTTTTGAAGATTTTAGACCTGGGCATGTCCCTGTAAATATAAAGAATGTATTTTTCACATTCTGTATTTCAAATTCTTGTACAATTTGTTGCTCAGTCTCACATTTCTAACCAGTCATTGCAAAGCAGTAACATGTGGAATAGGATAACATAATATTAATGTTGGATAACATGACTGGTCATGGATTGAAAGTACTGACACTTAGCAAATAATTTATGATTTCAAGTCAATGACAAAATTCACCACCTATATAGTCACTTACCTCTATTAACCAGGGCTTCAGGTTATCATCAATAATGATGTCATAGCTAAAGAAAAACACAAGGAGAAAATAAAATATCACAAACTATTAACCCAGAGTAAAATAAACTTGGGAGTGATTAACCCCCTTTTTTCAATGTTTTACTCTTTCATGCGCGGACCGATTTTAGACGTCAGATCCCCGCACTGAAAGGGTAACCCTTTCAACAGGGACCGTCTTTATACGTCAGAATCTGCCATCTTTATATGTCAGAATCTGACATCTGTAGAAGTTAGATTCTGATGTATTAAAGACGGTCCCCGCACTGAAAGAATTAAAATATTTGTAATGGCTGTAGACCGATAAGATAGGTATTCAAATGGAAAAAAAAAAATCAGAAAGAGCCAACTAAAAAAATTAGGAAGATTTCCAATTGAAAAAACCCTTTGGTCTCCATGATTTATATAAAAATATTTCAGTGCTTTAAGGGTTTAATAATCAAGTAGCAAGTGGAAATATTTTGAATTCCAATTGAACTGTAATAAAGTTCATAAGAAAATAATGATACAAAAAATCTGCATTGAAGCAGCATTTTAATGTCATACAAACATGTGTATTGGAAATCAGATACTGATAAAAACACTAAATTACCAAGTAAAGACACAACACTTTACTGAGAAAACGAACACAAGCAAGTGTAAACTTACCCATAGCATTCATAACAATGTCTGTCATTTGCAATAGCTCCCTGTAAAGTAAAAAGTATATATAATCATAAAAAATAAAATACTCCTAAATTGTATTATGTCAATGATTTTAAATCGAAATGTATATCTCTGCACTTATGTCAACCTGGTATAGTTCCAGGTTGGATAATAAATATTAAACTTCCAACATTTATTTACAGTTTTTAAATTTTACTTATTTTTATTCCAGTAAATAAGAATAGGTACTTGAGCATATTGAAAAATCTGTTTTATTTTTGCAATCATAGAATGTGTTTAACTTACTGAGACTGCTTTGAGCGAGTGAACTATCTGCCAGTGCATGTCATCAAATAGTTTATCTGATACCTGTAACATCACAGTCAATCACTATACATGTACAGACTAGAACAAACAATTACAGCTGCCCTATAATTTCAACATAAATATATTTCCTTAAAAATCTTATTAACACTGTTAAAGCTACTGTGCAGAATTTCCAATGAGAATTTACACAATTGAGTGCCAATTGCACCTTCATTTAATTTAACCCTTTGAGCCCATTTTCGCATCTCTAAAAAATTTCTGCATTCCTACACCTAGGGGGTTTAAAACGAAAGTTTTCATTGCACTGTTTTAATATTAACACAATCTTTTTTCTTCATTTGTCACCCATTTCAATTCATCTTCATCCACTACAATCGAGAATTGCAAAAGGAATTTACGGCGTGTAGTAGATGAAGATGATAATGGTAAACTCAGGCTTCAAATGGTTAAGGCAATGCACAAAAGCATCTTTGAAAAATGACTTAAATTCCTAAAACCTAGTGGTTTTAGAACGAAATTTTCATGGAAATGCTTTAATAATAACAATATATTTTTTTCACTAGTCATCAACTTAAGTCATCTTCACCCACTACAAGTCAAGAATTACGGCTTGTACTGAATGAAAGTGAATGGCAAATTTAGGCTTGAAAGGATTAAGCACTTTTGAAGATAGGCATTTCTTAACAATTATTTAAACAATTATAACTAATTTTTAGCGATCTGTAGGTGTGGATTTTAACAATGAGAAACAAGATTTAAATTCTCTCATTTTAGCAATTATAGGGTTATTTAGCATACAAGTACATAAGCATGACAGATTAACTTCGCAAATAACCATAGTCATGATAGTTGTAAACAAACCTCTTTCCCACGAGTTCCTTCTAAAAATATTCTGAGATTATGAATACTCCACTTCCCACCATGAATGGCATTGTAGTCATCCTGGAAAATCAATGTCATAAAATACAGAGGTGAATTTGAAGGTAATATTATAATATTTTTTCAATGTCAAAATTATCAGATAAAATGATCAAAATTCTATATTCTTTTCGATTATTTTATTTGTTTTGCCAGATTTCAAAATCAGTGTAGTATGGTAATTTTCTTCAGCTGGCTAGCATCAATTAGAAAATTACAGTTAAAAAACTGCATGCCAACATTTTTTGTAATATGTGAACCAAGTTAGTTTTCACATGTAATTATCTGTCAGCAATATCAGCTTTAACCCTTACAGTGCGGGGATAGACTTTAGTCGTCAGAATCTGACGTCTGTAGACGTCATATTCTGACGACTAAAGTTGATCACCGCACTGTAAGAGTAAATATATTTCTAATGGACATATACCCATAACATAGTATTCAAATGGATCGGGATGAGCTGAGTAAGGCATTTATAATGATATCAAATTGAAAAAACCCTTTTGGTTGTGATGTTTTTTTACAAATTAATTCAGCACTTCAAGGGTTAAATGAGTGAAAATTGTCAAAGTAGTATAACTCTCACCCTTTAAGTAACCACATCATTGTTTTGCACAATATAGATTGTTTCCATTGAAATACATTAACCCTCACAACGCTAAATTAATTTTGTATAAGTCATAGAGACCAAAGGGTTTCAATTTGAAATCATCTTAATGTCTTAGTTAGCTCTATACCCTTCATTTGAATACCTATGTTATGGTTCTACAGCCATTAGAAACTTTTAATTCTTTCAGGGTGGACCGTCTTTATATGTCAGAATATGACGTCTACAAACGTCAGATTCTGACATATAAAGTCGGTTCCTGTGCTGAAAAGTTTGAAATGAAAAAGGTAAAAGCCATCAAATAAATAAAAATTCAGTTTTCATTTGATTTACAATTCCAACCTGGTTTATAATAATTGAGTTCGTTTGAAGATATGCCTTATGACGTACATCACTAGCAGGTAATGGTTTAAAGGGGTAAAATGGTAAGAAAATCAACAACTAAAAGTTATTACATTTCCATAAATCTATGCAATTTTACCATTTATCAACCCTTTCAGTGCTAGGACTAAAAGAACTAAATATTTATATTAGACGCAAACCCATAACATAGGTATTCAAATGAATTGGAATGAGCTAGCTAAGACATTTATGACGTTTTCAAATTGAAAAAAACCCATTGTTCTCTTGGTTTATATTATGAAGATTTCACATTGAAAAAACTATTGTTCTCATGGTTTATACAGAAATATTTCACACTTTAAGGGTTAAGCAGATCAGGTGAGCTTACCCCGTGTTTCTGAATGGATACATTTGTGAGGTGAACAAACATATTGTCCAGCTCACTGACATTAGCATTGTACTTCACAGTGCAAAACCGAGCAAATCCCAACCTGTACCTGAAAAATAACAAACATAACCAGCTAACCTTTTATACCCTCAAGCATTTAATTTATTTGTGTATTGAACAAAGTTATTTTAACCCTTAAAGCGCAAGAATCGACTTTAGTCATCAGAATCTGAAGTCAATCCCCGCACTGTGAGAGTAAAAATATTTGTAATGGTCGTAGACCTATAACATATGTATTCAAATGAATCAGAAAGAGCTAACTAAGACATTTATGATGATTTTGAATTGAATGAAACCCCTTGGTCTCATTAATATTAATGTAACAATTTGTTAGTGTGATTATTTTGTCTGTTTAAATGTGTTACTTGCAGGTAAAGGGTTAAAATTCTCAAATAGTAGAATAATTTTTTGTATATGAAAATTAAGGTCCAATGTTCAATTTTATTTCAGTAACTATTTCATAACATGTAATGAAAATAAGCGCTGAAATCTACTACAGTATTATTAACTCGTTTTCTTCAACATAACAAATGTTTTCAATTAATGTGATCATAGCCATGTTTCATACAATAACAATACCACTGTGATAAATTATGAAACAGTTAATTGCATTGTTCACTTCAGGATACAAATTGAATGAAATCAAATGATTCTGATAAACATAATGATGTTTAACAAAAATCAAACTTACAAGTAACACTTTAGTGGACGAAATGAAGCGACAAGCACATAAAGTCTGAGATCAAATTTCTTCCCTCCAATCAAAAGTGGATTTTCAATGTAGCGAGATATGACATAGGTGTCTTTTGCAGATGGAGCGGTAAACCTTAAATATAAAATATATAGAGAGGAAAAAAGTAAATTGAGATTCTCAAAAAAATTATATTTAAAAAGTAGGTTTCCGAGAATATAATAATTATAAATAACCAATTTTCATTATTATAACTATAGTCATGGTACCCACACTTTTTCAAATACAAAATTCAAGGACTTTTCAAGGACCCTTTACATGTTTTAAGGACTTCTCAATATTTTTCAAGGACCTTTTTGTGCATGTTAAAAAAGTGGTTCGCAGATTAAAAAACTAAGCTTAGGACAGAAGGTATGAAAAACTGCAACTTATTACTCTATTTTTCAGAACATGCATATCAGTGAAATTACAATATTGTAGAAAATATGAAATATCGGCCTGCATTGTTTATTGATATTTATATTGATAAAATAGGCACACTGTATTGCTAAACAACATTGTTAAGTGTAACTTCTTCTTTCATTTAATCACTACTGTAGCTGTCACTGCTGCGTGGTGTTTTTCAAGATCAACATTAAAACATCACAGGTTGATCAAAATCAAGAACGTTTCCCATTTATTTATGTTTTTGCAAAAATCAAAGACTTTTCCCGTTTTCATGGACCCGTGGGAACCATGTATAGTGGTGAGAATATTCGCCAAGTCATAATACAAAACTTGTTAAATTAATTGGACAAATAATCACCTGAAGGCACCATGGTACTACATGAAAAATTTAGCCTTTATTTTGATGTTGTGTTGAAATAGATACATATGTCATAAGGGTTATTAGCACCAATTTTACATCATGTACATTATAGAGGGTGCACATGGGTTAAAAAACTACTCGAACAAACAGCGAATCGCCTGTTCTTAGGGTCCGAACATTGAGGATTGCAGTTTATAAAGTGTAAAAAAACGAACCTAAAAATGTCTATGTATTTTTATCTATATTTATATCATTTTTCCCTTAGAAAAAGTGAATAGTGAGGCCAAAAAATGGGTAAAAAGTGAAGCAGGAGAATTCTTAATTTCCAGGACCCATGTGCACCCTCATTCTACTATGAGAAAATAAATAACAGAAACAAAATTGAAGTCATGAAAACTTATTGAAACACAGATACTTACGTGCTTGTCTTGCTATCTCTGGACCATTTCTTAAGCTGTGATAACCTATTGATTAAAAATATTCCAATTCCCCGAGCTGAAATAACGAACAGAAATAGTTGAGTCAGCAAACCTTTATACTATTACTAATCAAAGCTGATTTTAATTGCAGTTTTAATATCACACTTGAGTAGTAGATAAGAGAAAGCAAGGCAGAGTCTACATCAGAACATAAGACCTACTGCATACCCCATTAACCCTTTGCCTGCCGATCACTACTTTTGTCGTTTTTAATATATTTTATTAGCAGATCAAATCACTAATATTGGGAATGAAATTAGTATTTAAACATGAAGATTTACAAATGTTTAGTTTCAAATCAAACAAATATGATTAATTTTCAACCACTTGAAGTTGTGGGTCGCAGTAGCGAGACACAATTTCAAGGGGTTGGAAATTTAAATTATTCAATTTAGCAGGATGAGGGTTAATTTGGTGGCCATAATATTCGGAGAAATCGGTCCCAGGCAATTTCAGCATCCATACAATTTAGCGAGTACAAATCTAACAGCAGGTTATTTCATGCAGGATGTTAGTGTTAACACAGCAGGTTATTTTATAAAGTGAAATGTATGTACTGATGTTAGCACACCTGTAAGTAATTAGCGAGCGAAAATATAGGCACTAAAATGACCAGTTGTGAAAGTCGCCAAGTTAAATGGGACATGAATATAGTGGGGTGACAGCAGTAATTGTACTAAATTACCTTTCCCACATGGCTTCATAATCCATGTACTTGAGGGATTTTTCCTGAATTCTTCCACAAACAGATTATAATCCGCAGGAAGCATGAATGTAACAGGTATGAAATCTGAAATAATCAACATAATCACATATGATATCTTGAGCAATCATCTACATGATCTTAATAAATAAAGAAGTATTGTATGTCAAACTTCATAAGATTAGTTACAATGTAAATTTGTGATCATGTTGACTATACTAGTAACCCTTAGAGCACCGAGCAAAGAAATTTCACTTTTCAGCCACTTGAAGTTGTTTCTCACTACAGCGATCCACAACTTCAAGTGACTGAAAATTTGTGTTATTTGTGAAATTTAAGTCATAACATATATCTGTGTTTCAAGATTGTAAGCATATTTAATTTTTAACAACTGATTATACAGGTGCTGCTGAAAACACAGAATGTCTACTGTAGTCGACATCAGCGTTCTAAGGGTTAACAGCCCCTTCCCAGCGAGGAGTATTTTTCACTTCCCCTTGCAGTAGTGGACCGTGGTAGTGAGACACAAAACTTACAGTGGGTAATAATTTAAATTATTCAAAACAGCACTTCAAAAATTAATTGAATGGAATCAATTTTATTACAGGCACCTGAATATAAATATAAATAAATAATACAGACGGGTATGAACAATTCACACCTGAAGATCAATAAAAGCTCACCAAGATGTATGTATCTGCCTGTCTCATCTTTCTCTGCTAATGGGTTGCCTTCTTTATCTAAATCTTTGCGGTATCGTTTGATGTTCTTCACCATCAAATCTTTCCGTGTAAGTTCATAATGGTTTGGGAAGTGGTTTGTCACTCTTTATATTGGTAAAAAAATAAAGTGTCCTATAATTAAATCACTATTGTCATGTATAATACATGTTATTAAATCCCATACTCAAATAGATGGAGAATTGTCAAGTTAATTACACTAATTTTTAAACAACATCAAAAATGGTGTAAATAAACAAAACTTTTGCCAGGTAAATAACTAAGAATAATTTGTTAGCAAATTTAATAGTTAACCTTTGAAGTTATCAGATTAAAATTTCAATCCACTTGAAGCTGTGTCTCGCTGTCATGACCCACAACTTCAAATAGATGTGATTAGCACTTTAAAGGTTGGTATTTATTCATTACGTTCAGGGGCATAGCCAGGATTTCTCAGAGGGGGGTTCGAATTTGTGCTGTACCTCTCCAGTCTGGAAGAGGCTGCCCGGCCTGAGGTGGCGGCCATTTAGGGGGGTCTAGGGGCATGCCCCCCCAGGGAATTTTGAAATATTATGTGTCTAATGGTGCCTTCTGAGGTCAATTTGGAACCTGAGGTTATTTTGTCTAGCTACAACCGAAAAATGTCATTTTTTATGTCCAAATGCTACATGCTTGGGGTGGGAGAGTGGGAGTGGGATGAGGCCACTATGGGTTTTTTCTGTTTTAGGCCGCGCATTGCCAAAAAAACATGTGCTATTTTCTGCCCAGCATTAAATGGTTGCCGACTTCCGAAATAAAACATGTCAATTAAAAAAAAATCCAGGAGATAAAAAAACATAGATCCAGGCCTCCAGCTATGTTATTTTATCGCCCTCAATAATGTTTTCAACCTCATTAACTTTTCCAGAAATTGTTTTTTTTCAAGTTTTTTTCAATGTTTTTTCCTCGCCCTCCCTAATTATTTTTTTTTCATCTAAAACAGAGAAAATAATCATAGTGGCCTAAGGATAATCATACACCATGTGACCAACTTAACAACCATTTCCAGGAGTTTTGAGTTTCGCAAAGCGCTGGATAACTTCATTATGGCAGATAACGATTTGATGGTATACATACATAAGAGTAAGGGTGTTGAGTCTTCCTTGTGCCATGGTATGGCGCATATATAACGAAATTTATCACAATGTGCGCCTTGTTTCCATTGTAACAATAGCCGATTCAAATTGCACTTTGATCTGGAGAAAATTCTAATTGCAACATAATCTACTTCGATGGGAATCGATTCTCTGGGCGTATCTACATAACATATATATAACATGTATAAGAAGTCTACAAAATTGTGCGCGGGGGAACATAGTGCTTATTTTAAAATAATAATAGTTAAATTAGAAGTTTTTAAAATCTAGAAAATGTACTAAAATATAATAAAGTGTACTATCATTATTTATTTTTTATCAACGGCAAACAACAATTTTATAGGAAAAACAGTTTGTAGTTTAACATGTTTAAAGATCATCGATGAGATTTATATAGAAGTAACTATAAGAAGTTTGTGGTGCAGCTTAAATAATTGTGGCGGTGGCGGGTTGTGTGAAGTATATAGTAAGCTGCCTGCCTCCTGGTGGCAGATCCAGAGGGGGGGGGCAAAAAAGTTCATATATACGCAAAAGCGGCAGATATGTCTCAGTGTGCCTTATAAGGGGGGGGGGGTTCGGACGAGCCCCTCGAACCCCCCTGGCTACGCCCCTGAAGTTTGTATGAAGTATAACACATACATATAAAACTTACTGGTCATCACATAAGCGATATCCATTTTCTACACTGAAAATATTTCTTACAGTTTGCACTGTGGCCCTGCAATAAAAAATGACAGGCAATGACAATACCACAAAACATTCAAAATAGCATTGCACACCAGGTTTTAGTCTGACATTTAAATCAATATTTAAGAGATATAGCTTTGCAAACATGCTGAAGCCATCTCACATTATATGGAGTAAAAGAAAAAATTCACTTTTGAATAATGTAAAATAATTTCACCAATAAAAATTCCAGTCATCTTCCGGGCCCACAGGAACCCAGCCTCTCTTCTCAAAGTTATTGACCAAAACCGATTTATCTAAATCACAGGCATATTTCAGACGTACAGTTGCTTGTACAGGCTGTGTAGACATTGCATGGAATATCTGTATGACACGGCAAGAGAAATTCACAGTACAATTACATGTACATCTATCTGAAAATAAACAAAAAATGCGGCTATAAAAAATAATTGTTAGATGTTTGAAATAAAAATTGTAAAAATGGTGAAGGGTAGTTTCTGAGTTGGTGTGTAAATTCACAATTTTGAACAGTTTTTTCTATGATAACAGAGAATAAAAACAATGATGCAAGCCTACATTTTTGTTCTCAGAAAAATTGGTTCAGCAAAGAGATTCAGTTTTTTTTTCTGAAAAGGCATCATACTATTTACTTATGATAACTTTTTAATTATATATTAAGCTACATACATTCAAGTTAATATTGTGCTTGGTATTAATTATGATTAGTATTTCAAGCCACCTATATTCCCTTTTGAAAAATCACTAATAATTCCAGGTCAACGGAGCAAGGGGAGCATAGAATATTTCAATTTTCTATGTCCTTAGGATAGTTTTCGCACAGCCGAGGCTTTTTCTCAGACTGTGTTGTGTAACAGCGAAGAGAACCAGGTTGCAAAAAATGAAAATATGTTTTCTGGACAAGTCAGTTTTTTTTCAATGCGATACAACCATCTGCCAGAAATTTTTGAAAAATTGAAATTTTACTAATTTTTAGTTTTAGAATCCCAAAGTATGAGAATTTTCTGGGGTTAAATTAAAAAAGATTTATTTTAATGGTGGATAAAAAAAACAAAACGAAAAAAGTTTTACATAGGATATGCTACAGTAAAACATTGTCAAAAGCCTAAAATCAAAACAGGATGCAAATCACTCAATGAGGACAATGACACTATTTATTTTAATTTTTAGATCCATTTCAATGTTATTTTTCAATTCAGGTGAGCTCAAAACAATGGTAATATGCCTAATAGGCGCAAATTAGAGTGAGCCCTGCAATAGCCTGATGCTGAGCAGCTCATCAATCTCCATCATCACTCAGTGATCAGGCTCATTGAGTCATGCATACATGTACATGACAGTGACATATTTACTTTTGTAAATTATGCATTTTTGCTGCCAAATTCGTTTGTCGTTTTGACAGTAAAATTTACAAGACTTACAAAAGTTTTTTTTTCATTATTATCATTATTTCTTGCCCTGGTTACATGTCAAATGGTCTAACGTTATAAAATATTCAATATACTAGTAAATAGTTGTAGGCTCCTATAGGCAAGCCGCATACTACGCATAGCCAAGCCCATGTATTCTAGCCCCAGTGGCTGAAACAGGTTTCAGCCACAGATTGACATTTCTTTGTACTGTCATATCTGAATATATCGGGAAACAATCAGGTCAAAAAAAGGTTTTTTTAGAATCAGTAACATTTCAGTTCCATGCTTGCAAGCTCAGCTCAGAGGTTGCACAGTCATTAAAATTTGTGGACATTTTTCGGACCTTGTGGTCGAGATCGCTCTCAGTCACCGCCATGTTGAATTTTTGCGGGTGAAGCGAATACATCAATCCACGGCCTCGGAGAGGACGACACGGCTACATGTATTCCACGAGGAAATTACTGTTAGGATTTGACTACAAAATAGCCTTTGCAAGAAAGTCTTCCCGCTGGAAGTTGTGACCAGAATAAGAAGAAGAAAAAGGTTCAGAATTAACGGAGAAATCGGCAATAATCATGCGATCCTGGTTGATCAGTTTCAATATGTCTTTGGGAATAGGTTTTCAGTGACAGAATCACAGAGACTCTGACTCTAGACCCAGCCGTCACTTGTATCGTATGTTTTTCGCCCATTTCTCAGTCAATTCTCAACCAATTTTCATGAAATTTTGCAAGGACTATTTTTGAGTCACGCGGCGATTACCGTGATCGGAAAATTTTGTATAGCTAAAAAGTTAGACCATCTGGCATGTAATACAATTCAAGGCTGAAAACAAACTTTAATTAACCAGTTTAACAGGGTTATAGAGGGACGTCGTAATTACAAATTTACTACATCATACATGTCAAATGGTCTAACTTTTGAACTATAATCTACTCCTAAATCTAGGCCTAAATTAGGCCCCTAAATGGGGGGGGGGCCTAATTCAATATTTTTAGCTGAAAATTTCACGGTTGTCGCTGCGTGACGCAAAAATAGTCCTTGCAAAATTTCATCAAAATCGGTTGAGAATTGACTGAGAAATAGGCGAAAAAAATGTGATACAAGTTAATCTGACGGCGGGTATAGACCTATAGTAAAAGTCACTTTAAATCTGTCACTTTCGCGTTGCATGTTTTTCGCTCATTGCTCAAGCAATTTTCATCCGATTTTCATGAAATTTAACAAGCGTTAGTTTCTAGTCTTACGGCATCTGCCCTGAATATTTTATTGAAAAATATTATGTAGTTTAAAAGTTAGACCATTTTACATGTAGTTTTTTGTGAATTATGAAGCTCCTCTATAAGCCCATTGCACGCTATCAGCTTCGTTCACGAAATTCCACTCCATGTGTCATGTCAAATGGTCTAACTTTTGAAATACTCAGTCATTCAAATTTCACGAAATTTTCAGGGTAGTCTAGGCGCCGGAATAGTTGAAAAGAGTGCTTGCAAAATTTCATTGAAATTGATATAGAATTGACTGAGAAATCAGCGAAAAACACCCAACGCTGGTAGAAGTTGACTGCAACTATAACTATAACTCAAGTCTCTGTGTATGAATGTGAGATTCATTTGTTATCGCTCACACCTCAACTCAAAACTGATTAACAAAGCAACCGATAATTTGGTTCATATTAATTATTATTGAATGTAAAATTATTATTCACTTCTCCAAACTGATAAAAAAATATATGTAGATAAACCATTAAAATCACTGTGTAAAAGAAGATTAATATTTTCCTATTTCGATAACTGTTAGCATCTTTTGTTGCCAGAGTTACTGCATCTCAGGAAAAACAAGTCGTGTTCGATATTGAGATTAAGATTACTTTTTTGTTTTTTTTTCTGCCTGCGATTCAGCTGAGACACAATGTAAGGTCACAGTCCAGCAAACATAAGGCGTTGCCGTTGGGCTAACGTTGTGTTACTGCCAACAGGGACCACTGTAGAAATAAGATTTTGTCACTATACTTCAATATATTGTGATGTTTACCTGTACTTTTTTCAGAAAATGGTAGCCAAATTCATTAAGACTTTGCTATGAGTAGATACTCCAGCTATTCCAGCATCCCTTCAACCAATTTTCATTAACAGAACAGCTGGGACTATTTTTCTAATGATTTCACAAGTTCTTCTGTAGTCCTACTTTTTGAGTCATTCGAGGGTTAATGAATTTGATGCCAATATCTGAACTTCAGCCCATCAAATTTCGCAGTTGGTTTGTAAATAAGGGAGGATCAAGGCTCATGCATGTCATAATATTTTTTTACTGTAATGAAGACTCCTCCTCTGCGGGCTTTACTTAAATGGTAATTTACTGGTAAGAAATTTGCAACTTTTCCCTTTGGGCTTCTACATTTCTTCTATAAAGTATGCCAGTATCTGTGACGTTTTTCATGCCTAAAGGGTGGTGGAATCAGACTACTGTGCTGTGTAAGAGCAAAATCTGAAATTCGTGAATTGAATACGTTCTCAGAGCCACTAGAATTTAGTTTGTCAAAATTATTTGTGATAACAATTTAATGCGAATAGAATAAATTTCAAAATTTGGTTGATTGCATCGGCAGCATATCCACGAGACATTAGTTGTGGAATATGCCAGGAAGGTGAAAGATTCCATGTCAATCTTTGTAAAACCACATATTTTGTGAAACCACACATATGAAAACAAAAAATATTTAAAATTGATCATTCAGAGCTGAGCACCAAAAAGTAATCAATTCTGGTGACTGGTCTCCTTTCTTCTGCCTACCACTGAAAACATCACGGGCGAATTATAATATTGACATCTGAAAAAAAATATTATTAATGTCCTTTAAAAAGCAGTTAATCAGTATGGAGTTAATCAGTATGGAGTCAAGTTTATTGTCGTGGAGGGAGTAAAAACAGCAATTTTGGTAGCAAACTAAAACAGTTTTTTATAAAAGTATCACTAATGCCACAATCAAGGAACAGGAAAAAGAATAGGTCAGGATCAAGAGGATCGGATTCACTGGACAGTAATTACTCACCTTTTATTGATTCCAAATCCAGTGACAAAGACGAGATGCCAAATAAAATGGCGGCAGACCTGGATGTCGGCGGGCTTCACGCTTCACTGACATCTCTCCATGCGAAATTCGATACTCTCAACAATCAATATAAGGCAATACATGAAGACATTCATGGCCCAGATGGCATAGACAACCGTGTCTGTCTTATAGAAGCAGAAGTAGGTGATTTGACATATCAAAGCACTGAACATCAAGCCACTTACACTATAATTCAAAGCGAGATTGAACTATTGAACGCCACAGTCACTCGTCAAAATAAACTGATAGACTCTTTAAACGCTGAAGTCATCGACCTCAAAGCGCGTTCTATGAAAGCTAATCTACTATTTCATAATATAACAGAAGACCAAAACGAATATTGTGAGGAGAAAGTTAACCACTTTATTCAAAACAACCTCAGTCTTAATCCATATGAAGAAGGTTTGTTTATAGAAGCCTGTCACAGAGTAGGTCCACCTCGCTCAAAACATGCTCGTCCACGTCCTATTGTTGCTCGTTTCCAGAATACCAAGATTAAAGACCATATTTTACAGACACAATAACAGAACGCGAACTCCATAGCTCAGAGAAATAACCCCAGAGCACACAACACCTCAAGTACCAGAGGACCGACTAGAATCTAAGCGATCATTACTATCCCAGCTGCATGAAATTCGAAGAGTGATCCCGAAAACAGAAGCTACAGTGAACTTGGTTTAAGACCATATCTATATAAATGGTGACAAACAGAACAGTACCAGAAATATGAGAATACTAGACTTAAACACTGTATTTTCTTCCAGCAAAAATAATGTTAACACTACAAGTGCAAGAGGGAAACACGTGACTGACGGAGGCTAGACTGTACAGGCCAATGTGTACGTTACATCTTCCATGCAGGATGTTAGAGAAGCCTATACTGACACATTCAACAATCCAGTTTCAGCATCTGCAGCTCACAATATACTAGTTTACAGAGTGTAAGAAAAAAATCGGAATTTTATCAATAAAGGCTGGGTGGATGATGGTGAACATGGTGCGGGACGTTTAGTGTTTAAATATCTAGAAGACAAAGGGTTCGTCAATATTACAGTGGTAATCACCAAACAGCTCAAAGGCCGGATGGCATCAGTAGCCAAGAGAAGTGACCTGATCAACAAAAGCATTGAGGACGCCTGCAATCAGCTGACCGCTGTCAACAAGTTGCCCCCCACCTTAAAACCACCTCCCCGTCAGGATTCAGCACCACCACTTGTGAATACTCAGCCCCAAACTGTTTCAACGTCGCTTGCAAGTTCACAGGCAGGTGACAACGTTACAGCTGGTCCTTCTTAGAGAGCTGATCAACGAGCGGACATACCACACCCCAAAATAAACACTAACACTCAGACATCAACATAATACCACCAACCACGTGCAGGACTGATATCAGTGAGGTGGCGTGCACCCAGACAGCCAAGACCAGGTTTTAATAACAGTAGACTGTCAAGAACATGCTGGCCACGCCTCAACAGGCCACAGAGACCTAACTATGGACAATACCCTAATGCATACAGACATGGAGTGCCGCGTCTCTTTGGTCAGTCTCCACCTTCTACACCCACCCAACACAATGGCACACTATGGTCAGATGAGTTTTTTAAAATTTTATCTGATGTTTATTTCATTTGTATAAATCTATTGATTAATTAATATTGATTGATTGTTTGATTTTCCTGGAACCACACTGCAGTTTGATATTTCTTGACTTTCATTATTATTTTGTTTTTCTCTTCAATCGGTTGCATTTCGTTACCAATCATGTTTGTTGTCGACAAAACAGACTCTTCTGATATATACTATTGTTTTTTCAATTATACTTTTATGCCTTAATATAACATATTTACTTTTGTAATGTTCGACTTCCGACCGATCTAGCTATTACTACGCTATGAAACCTTGTATATAGTATACACTTCTATGTAAATAGTAATTATATAATTTAGTTGCTAAAACCTTATATGGAATGAAAAATATATTAGAATGCAACCAATATAATGCAACCAATTATAAGGTAATGTAAGTAATGAATTTAAAAAAAAATAAAGCATAAAAACAAAATCGAAACAGACAAACGTACAATAGCAAGTAAATTTATTGAATATTTTACAAATATAGGCCCTTCCTTTGCTTCATCTATTAGAACAAAAGGACTCAACTCACATAAACATTATTTAACAAATAAAACGGGCACTATATTTCGTTTTGTTTGTGTCAATGAAGATGAAATAGCCAAGCACATTCACAATTTAAAAACAAAAAATAGGTTTTGATGGAATCTCTACAAAATTACTTAAATTAATTAAAGAAGAAATGATCAAACCACTCACTTGTATCGTCAACCAATGCTTAATAACCAGTATTTTTCTAGATAATCTCAAACTAGCTAAAGTAATACCATTACATAAGAAGGATGATAAAATGATTATGACTAACTACATGCCTATTTCTTTACTCCCATCTATTTCCAAAATAATTAAAAAAGTAGCACATAATCAAATAAACCATTATTTTACTCCACATAATTTATTTTTCGAACACCAATATGGCTTAAGATCTAAACACTCCACGGAATTAGCAGCATTACATTTGGTTGATAAAATAACAACTGAAATGGATTCAAATAACATACCTCTAAATATTTATCTCGATTTATCCAAAGCATTTGGCAGTCCTAATCACGACATTTTATTAGATAAATTTGAACATTATGGAATTAGAGATACAGAATTATTATTTTTTTAAAACTACTTATTGAATAGAAAACAATTTGTTCAAATTGGTGATACTAAATCAACAACAAACGATATTAAAACTGGTGTTCCCCAAGGATCCACTTTAGGCCCCCTTCTATTCATAATATTTATTAATGATATGCCCATTGCCAGTAAATACTTTGCTTCTATTATGTATGCTGACGACACCACTCTTATGTTTACTATAAAACCCCAAGACTTCAATAACTTCTAACAATTAGCAGCCAAAATTAATAAAGAAATAAAACTCATAAACAACTGGCTTAAAATAAATAAGTTATCGTTAAATATTATCAAATCCAAATTTATGTTATTGCATATGCCACAAAGGAAAATAACACCTCCAAAATTATACATTGATGGCATATTAATCGACTATGTTACAGTTTTTAATTTCTTAGGCATAAACATACAAAATAACTTAAAATAACACACACATAAACTCTATTTCTTTAAAAATAGGTCGAACAGTTGGCATTTTGAATAAATTAAAACATTCTCTTCCTCTAAATATATTACATTTGTTATAGTTTACTTTATTGGTCCCTCACCTACATTCTAGTATCTCACTATAGGTTTATGCTAATGCACACACCGAACCATTATTTAAAACAGCAAATACATTAGGAATTTAAGTCATTTTTTAATTACAACAACTTATATTTATATACAAACTGCAACACAACATATTACCCACATATTTCACTTCCTTCACACATTCACAACAATGTGAAACACACAACCACAATACAAGGCATCAACATAAATATTCGACGCATCGAATCCGACATGACTTTGCGTCAAAATGCATACGTTTTGATTTATCACATCTATTAAATAACACTTCCTCGAACATTATTAACAAATTGTATACCCATAGTTTAAACGGTTTTGCTTTTTACCCTCAAAATATATTTCTAAATACTTACTCTTCCACATGCTCTATATTGAACTGCTATATCTGTAATGTCTAGGTTATTTCGACTATTTTACATTCAACGTAATATCAGTCAGATACAATAACTGTATCTAACTGATGTTACATAGAATCTAATTTCTACTTAATATATTGTGGATTTATGCGTACATAATGCATATTTTTCTAAATATTTACCAACATAAAATACTTATACAATGAAGTGTACACGTCTATGATATATTTCTACATGGGCATGTATTTATATATGTGTTGTATATGATTTATATACACATGTATGTGTGCATTTGTATATATGACTATTGTTCGGAATTTTCCAAATATCTACTTGCTATACCCTAATTATAATTCCTTGTTAAGCTTAATACATATTTTTCCGATTCCAGTTTTTTTTTTATTTGCTGTCTCTAGACTTGACGTGTGATAACAATATTAATATATGTAGTGCTTCTGCGTATATCTATTGATGTATTTTTAATAGTGCAGCTCCAGAACTTATACCCAGCCGGCACAATGCGTTGGCCTTGTGTTGTTCCAATGTTGGTCCACTGTCTACGACCCTGGCCCGGCATTGGATCGACGTGGGGCCAACGTATTGTGACTGCTATGGGTAACGATATTATTACCGACATTATTATTATATACTGATCGCAGGGTTGCCCTCCCGTGAGCGCTTTTTGTAAACCTTAGCGAGGGTCTACCGTCTAATGTATTTGGTTTCAATAAACGTTTCTTCTTCTTCTTCTTCTTCTTCTTCTTCTTCTTCTACACCTGCTCACAATTTGACGTTTTACTCAGGAGCATAGTCATAGCACAGAACCTTGGCTAAGGGTCAATTGAAAGTTAAACGAATCTTTTCACATGTGGTGCTGTCAACCAATAAAAGACTATTGCTCTGGTACTATATAATTTGCAATAATATGATGTAGGCCTATCACATGCTGTGTGAATACAGGTAAAAACGCTATTAAAAAATGTAAATGCATATGATAAGCTATAACTGTAGTAAACTTATCAATGAAGTTGTGGTGAAGTCACCGTAGTTGTGTTGAACTAAATTGTGCTAAACTCATCATGTGGTGAACTTACCTGATATATATAAATATGTAAAAAAAACTAATTTTATATTTTAAGTATACATGGGTCAACATCGGGGATGTGACTCGACGTCGTGATGTGGCTGAAATACAAGTCTTCATTCCATTCACTGTCCGAATAAAAACTAATATCATTCAGCCGGATTCAACCTGTGTATTCACTGGCGACTCGCTCCACTAATGTCACTATAATTCCGGTACATCTTCTCCACGAAACCGGCCGAAACCGACCAAAACCGGACATTAAAAGGCATATATTTAGAATTGTGGACTAATGGGGTGATGGAGCGCTGTCTAATGGGTATATTAAGAATAAATATAATGATCATATATTTGCATTTTAAATCAAAATTGACTTTTAAAGAAAGGAAAGTGGAAAATGTATGTCGCGTCAATTCACACAAGCAATTAACGTTACTGCCTATTTTTGAAGCACTCACCAGATGGGGTATGCTCTTTTAACTATATGTAGATATACAGTAATTTAATTGGTTCTCATTTAAATAATAGGCCTACAAAATAATATTATCTCCACTTTTCAATTGTTTTCTTTTTTTTTCTTGCATGTATACATGCATGTCTAAAGAAGCGGCAATCACGCTGTGGTTGATATCAATAGCTTGCAACTGTTAATAGCCGATCAACTGTCAATAACCGATAATTGTGATAAAAATAAAACAAAAAAATATTAGCCTTTTTATTTTGTTGATCTTTAGTAATACGCAAGAAGTGCAATTGTAGATCATAACTCACAGCTAGTCCAACCTCACGTAAATCACACACCCTTGATTGTAATTACCAATCACGCCTCGCGAGGATCACACCATACAGATTGCTATTAACGTTAGTTCAAAAAGTTTAACTGTTATTGCGTCAAAGCATACCGTATCGGATTACGCACCTCTGGCGTATACTGAATCACGGAACGGAACGGAACGCCGAGAATCACGGAACGGAACGAAATTTCAGAATCACGGAACGGAATGATTCTATCCAGATATGAGCAAGGATATTCATATAAGCTGACGACAATATTTTAGAAAAATATATATAGGCCTACATTAGGCCTAATGTTATTGTTGTTGATTATTTCTACACTTGTGAAATTAAAATAATAGGCTTACTGTATAAATAATATGACAGCCTATACCGAGAGCACTCAGCTAATGCACTGACAGTCACACTCACAGCAATAACAAATACGATACTAACTTCCAAACCTCCTACATAGGCTAGTCTGTTTTTATTTCTTATAATATTTAATCGCAAGGGCTTATAATAAACAAATAATAACCGATTAGTGTATATTATTTCATTGTATTTTGTGTATACAAAGTAATATACTAAATATTGAGCAAACAAGCAGAATCACGGAACGGTATGATTCTATTTATCCAGACATGAGCAAGGACATAAGCTGACGACTAATTTATTGAAAAAAATATATATTCATTTGTGTTTTTGTTGTACGTTATAATAGCTGTACATATTTAAAATAAATAGAAAAAACTATATATAGGCCTGATATGAAAGCCTAACGGGAATCACGGAACGGAACGAAATATCAGAATCACAGAACGGCAATGTAATGTTAGTCAAGTGTAGGTAAATTAATTTTGCAATGGTTTAAAAAAAGTCAAATTAAAACTTCTAAATTTCTAAATAAACGTGTGTTCAGTGCTTAGAATGCTGTCACATTTATGCGGGAGCAGATCAGGTATCACGGAACGGAACGAAACATCAGAATCACAGAACGGCAATGTAATGTTAGTCAAGTGTAGGTAAATTAATTTTGCAATGGTTTAAAAAAAAGTCAAATTAAAACTTCTAAATTCCTAAATATACGTGTGTTCAGTGCTTAGAACGTTGTCACATTTATGCAGGAGCAGATCAGGTATCAGATCAGGTGATATTATAACTGTGATAACTGCTATAGCGTGTTAGTGGCGGGTATGCGTGGAGCATATTATACAAGCAGGTGTGATGTGATCACGCCATGCAGACGATGTGTGGCATCTCAACAAACACGACACATCAACCCAATGCTGGCCCACAGTCTACGACATTGGCCCAACATTAGAACAACAGTGGGTTGATTTATCGTGTTTGCTGGTGTAGGATAATCCTGTGATCACTAATAAAATGTTAGTGGCCTATGTAGGCCTATATAATTATTATAATGAATCTCACATGCAGACAGATTTTGAATCAGTTTTTCTGACCTGATACAAATCACTAATAATTAACATAACAAAAATTATGGTGCCAGGAGTAAATCTTAAGAATTTTAAAAACAAAAAGTTATACCATTTGAGATTTTCATTATAACTATTTTTAAGTTTGTCTATGTGGATTTATACTGGCCGCGGATGTTAAATTCTGTCGCATAGCCCTATACTAAACATATTAGTTAAAGCGCCACTTTCAGGCTAAATATCATCCAAAAGCTATTTCCATAGACTAGAATTGCGGAAGTCTTTTAAATTTTCTTTTTTTGTAGCAATGTATAGCAAGTGGACCATAAACCCCGTTTATCAGTTAAATAATCCTGCATTTTTTATTTTGGACCTGCATGCTTGAAATTAAATCTCGTCCTTACATATCTCTATTAACTGGTAAATTGGCAACACAAAATAAATATAAAAAAATACGCAAATCTATTCTATGGACATGTTGACATAATATGGCCATATCATTATCAAGGAGCGAAAATAAAAATGATGATTTTGGCCTGATTGTGTCGCTTTTACTAATAACTTTTTCCCACATAACTTGTTGCAGATCATCATCATCATCATCATCATCATTATTATCATCATTATCATCATCATCATCATCATCATAATCATCATCATCATCATCTGTCATCATCGGTCTCAGCAGATGAATAATCGAACATGTCTAGATTTTAAATGACGTCATAACTCGTAAGTGGGGTGATTTTCCAAAATGGCGGCGTCCGTGCAAGAAAGCACAAATTCAGACAGCTTACGAAAAAGAGATGTTAATAGTGTTAATAATGGAGGTAATACGTCTAAATCACCATATTTTGCAGATAACAATTTACTTTTTAAGGTGTCAAATTAAAACATGTCTCAGATCATGAAAAATTTGTCAATACATGGTTGTAGTACAGATGTTGTTGAGTGGACGAAATGCGACCGCTCGCACAGCCAGTGAACATTGAAAACAGTGCAAGCAGGCGCACTGCGCAGTGCATTGGCACTGAGTCTTGAGTGACAGTGGCCCTGAGAGTGGAGTGGCCGGGTGACACACAGTGACAGACCGTATAGCTATAGCCTATAGGATAATAGGTGATATATATATACTATAGCGGGGAGGTCAGACCATTTTTTTTCAAAAAAAAATTAAAAGTAAATTTTATGGAAAATTGTAGGCCTACACTACAGTACAGGCAAATTGACTTTTGACTTGTGAAATGCAGTGACATCACTGTAAACCCTATTGAATGGCTACACGGTGAAAATAATGTTATATTGTAGACCTGGTGATTTTTGCATGTTTAAATTTTCTCGAATTTCTGATTTTGAGACTTTTCACGAAGTTTAAGATTAATTTCCATTTTTTTCTTGAATTCGTGAACTTGTCCTTCTCACAAAATTCTCGAAAATTAAACCAAGCGAATATTACCTTTCTGAGGCTTTGACGTTCCACCTTGCCGATTTCTCAGTTAATTCTTAACTGATTTCAATTCACAGCATTGTAATACATTGTGCGTCCTTTAGTCAGTTCATGTCATAGAGGAAACTCTTGGACATGAACTGACTTTCCTAAGTGAATGTCTAGTGGATAATAAGCTATCCATTCACTTAGGAAAGACCGAAAGTATTCTTTTTGGTTCAAATAAGAAAATACGCAAACAGTCCACCATGAAAATTATATGTGGAGACAATGAAGTTACTGCCAAAGATAATGTGAAATACCTGGGAGTAAGCCTAGACCACTCACTGGGAGGGAAATATATAGCTGAAAGTATTTTTAAAAAGGGAAACTCTAGACTCAAATTTCTATGGAGACAGGCTAAATATTTAAATAGAAATTCTAGGAAACTTTTGGCTACATCTTTAATTTTATGTCATTTTGATTATGCCTGCTCCGCATGGTTTGAGGGTCTCCAGGTCAACTTACAAAAAAAACTACAAATTTTGATGCCGGCTGCCCGACAGGATGAATTCTAAAAAAAAAAAAAAAAAATTTTTTGAATTTTTTTTTTTTTCAATTTTGTCTTGTGGTGTCCTTCCATTTGCGTTTTAAAGATGGCTAACTGACAGTGACTTATTATGTAAATTATTGGCTTTTAGATAGATCTATTACTTAGTGGGCAACCACACATGCTGCAAATTTTATGCAGCAGTGTAAGGGTTAAGCTGCCGGGCGCGCCAATTAATATTTTTGAGAGAACAACCAGATGATTTTTTTTTCTGTGGGGAACCCTGGATACCCCCCTAGGTCTCACATTGGCATAGAAGAGTTTACTTTGTTGCACTGGATCCCAGTTTGTCGAATGGTTAAACAAATCAAGCTAAACAATATGTACCGAATTGTCCATGGAAATGCCCTTCAATATTTAAAGCGGGACATTTCCATGGTCAATGATCAACATTTTTTTTCACCAGAAATAGTTTTCTATCAGTTGTTTTACCCCACGTAAAATCATCCGGGAAAAAAAACATTTAGATTTTCAGCCGGTAAGATATGGAATGCGCTCCCAGTTTCTCTGAGATCAGCTGAAGACTTACTTTCGTTTAAGAAAGGAGTCAATAAGCATCTCAGAGCTAATTACTGAAGTTTGGAGTGATTTTCATTTCTACTAATCATATTTACAATCGTACAGCCTTATAAATATAGGCAGGTATGTTTGCCGATTCATGTGCTCTATGAGATTATAAGGCCATTTTATTCAGCTCGTTTTTTACAATGTTTTTAATTAATTTATAACAAGCAGTGTCTGGAAATTGCTCCAGAAACCCTTGTAAATAATAAGAGTTCCATTTGTGTATATTAACATCGATAAAATATATTTCATCATATGCACTATTTATAAACTTTCATAATAATTTCATATTTCATCTAGTCGAGGCAGTTTCTGCCTGTATTTTTTTGTGAAAATGCTATGACTTTCCTAGTCGCCAGTTTATCTGTAATATAACTAATGTATTTATTGAAAGTATAAAATAACTTGCTCTTGTCGCCGCCACTCTGAAACAGCATATGAGGACCACTGCGGAAATAAGTGACCTGCACCAGGATACTTTTCAGTGTTTTTATCCCTGGTGTTCCAGAATGGTGGTCACATTGTATTTTGAATACTTAATGTATTTATTATACTGATTGTTAACCCTATTTTTATGTGAATGCTGAATAAATCTATCTATCTATCTTCAAACGGGTGGGGGCCCTAGGGTAGTGGTTAGCACCGCTGCCTTTCACGTCAGAGTTCGGGGTTCTGTTCCCGGTCTCAGCGGTTTGAAAGAAACAAAAAATGTTTTTCCCCATCCACGTGTGAAAGTCGCTCAAATTTCGAATCGTGTGTCTGGAGGACAGTGTCATCTCAATCATCTTACCATCCTCAGGAGGTTCTCCTGGCCCAGTTAAGCCAATATGTGCACAAAGGTGGCTTAAAGCCCGATTCATTTCATTTTCATTTTTATAAACCTTCAAACACCAAAAAAATTTGTTATGGGACCATATTTGTGTACTGATGAACAATCTAATTAATACTACCAATCTAAATAAGATGAAAATGTGGTCAATTTTGCAAGTTTAGGCCTAAAAAAATTATTGTTGGATTTTCTCTACCATGTTGTAACTCACTAGACATCATTATCATTGATGTATAAATATTTTGCTAATCAATTACAAATTTTAATAGCAAATGGGCAGAATTGCATAGCATTTTGCTATGCGATACTGAACAAACTTTCCCCTGCTTTTAGTATAGTCGTATGCAATACACAATGCTCAGAGTAATACATTGTGCGTTCTTTAGTAGAAACCTTCAAACACAAAAAAAATGTATTACATTTGTACAATGTTGGGCCAATCTTGAAGACGTTGTACAAATGTTATACAAATGTTTTGTGTTTGCTGGGTATGCAACATCATAAATTGTACAATAAAAAAATTAAAAATATTTATTATCAAATTTTGTTATGGGACCATATTTGTGTACTGATGAACAATCCAATTAATACTACCAATCTAAGCTGGTAAATCAGATGAAAATGTGGTCACTTCAATCGCAACATTTTAAAATGGCCTAGGGCTACTGCCTGTGGCTCTGTACTAACTCCCGAGTGGCAAGGATCGAAAGTTTTTTGAATAAAAATATGACATTATGTACAAAGACACTTTGTATATATATATATATATATATATATATATATATATATATATATATATATATATATATATATATACATATATTGAGCGACTCATTTTTTTGGACAATCCTCTAGTTTTGGTTGGCAGTCATTGTATGGCAACACAAGTCCTGGGTTACTGCCCCATCCGAAACTAGTAAGGCACAATTAGGCATATTTTGTCAATTTATTTCAATTACAATTATACGTATTTTAAAAACAATAACAAAACAATTGACTTATATAAGTACAATTATGCCTCCAATTACGCCAAAAGTGGGTCTATCCTATTACAATTATCATTGCCCCAATACCTGTGACTCTGAGAATAAGGTCGAATTTCGCAAGTGGAATGCGATCGATTTAAACCCCTATTAAGACTCTCAAGACACATTTCAATTGAGCTCACCTAACTTAGTGACAATTCTATCCTCTCAGCTGATTTTGAAACATTCAGTTATTTATCATGTGAGACCATTTCAAAACATCTCCTAAAAAATATTTGGGCTTGTGCTTGTTTAGGCGTTCACACAACGGCTCGCCAGCTAACAGCAACGCTATGCTCAATATTGGCCCAACGCTGGACCATCGCTGTGCCAACATCTGTGTATACTGTACTGTTAGCATAGTTTTGCGTCATGTTGTGACGTTTTGATCATCCATGTATCGTATAATACTCTTGAATAAAATTGTGTAAATATTGTGTTTTAATTTAAGCAGATTATAGCAAGCTATAGCATAAACAATTATTTCTTACTAATTTTCTATTATAAAACTAGTGCTATAAATTTACTAAACTAATATTGTATTGTAATTCAAACATATTGCTGTAATTATATAAACAGCGCATTGGTATGGAATAGTGCGAGATAAAGAAAACACAATGCATATCTGTCATTACAAGTAACCCTTGTGGGGTCGCCCAGACATTGCACGCTCAGCGGGCCGTAATTCGACTACGGTCTTTTCTTAGGTTAATGAGCAGAAATTTTAAAATTTAGGTGCAGCTTAATATAACTGGGAATAAAAAATAGGTCTAATGTATATATGTGATTCTGGATATTGTACGTCGTTCAAATATATTATTATATTGTCCACTAGCATCCACGGGGTCGCCAGACATGGAACAGTTTTGAGACAGACACATGCCCGGCTAATCCCTTCAAAGGTTGTGCTATCCTGATTCAATGTTGGCCCACTATCTTCGACGTTGGCACACCACTAATCCAACACGTGCTTAATGTGACGCATTCCCAGTAAACACAACACCTTTGTATAACATTTATACAACAACGGCCCAATGTCTTCGACTTTGGTCCGACATTGTATAAATGTTATACAAATGTTGTGTTTATTGGGATTTGCCCTGTTCATACCATCATCAGCGCCCTGGCGCAATCGAAGCATTGACCCAGTGTTGGATTAAAACAGCATCGAATCGGGGTCTTCAGTTTGCTGGGAATTGCCGTGTTTTACCTTGAATAGTTGTGAATGATGTCACAGATATTATCACAGCATTGGCCCGTACTATACCCTGCCTTATGAGCTGTTTGTATATTCACACTTCGGCGAGGCCAACGTCGTAGTGCAGTCATAACGCACCTGTTAAGGTATTATAAACACACGCGTTTGTCTTATTAAGTAATGATTAACTGTCCTCTTTTTGTTATTTTTATTACCAGTAATAATTAAAAATATAACTGTAATACGTCTTAGAAACATGCAAATATGACCACTATGATAATGTTTGATTGTTATTATTATACGATCGATTAAGTCCTGTATAACACGATTCACTTACAACACGATTTGAGTTATTGGACCCCAACGATCGTGTTATAACGATGTTCACCTGTAACATGAAAAACAGCGATATACTTTTATTTGTAATAGCTGATTGTTTAATGCAATAAAAATATTGTCTAAACTGTTGTCTTACAACAGTTTCAGGTTACTGAAAAAGATCTGCTCATTGAGGGGATAAGTAATACAGTTATGTTTTGAACTTTTGTCTCGCTTTCTTTCTCACTTGTTTTTATGTTTCTAGCAGATGATAGACAGGAATCACATGATTCAACTTCTGGCATTACTGCAGCAACACCTGAAAGTGACGGAGCCAGTGTTCAGTCAATAATTATTGTTCTTGTGATTTTCCTGCTGGCCATTCTCTCATTGGGACTTGTCTACCTTAATTTCCCAAAGCTTGATGAGTATGAGCTAATATTTTTTACTCATTTTTAGCTAATATTTTAACCCTTATGTCACTACATAAAAGAATTAAAAAAATTACCTACTTTAAGTTGTGTTTCACTATAAGTGGGTCAAAATTGATTATGTTTTTTCCAATCAGAATATATGTCAATCTTAGAAATTTAATTTTTTCTTTTCCTCACAACCAGACAAACTAAAAATAGCTATAGCCACGGTTAGCACTTTAACCCTTTTAAACCTGAATTAACCGGTGTCATCTTCATCCACAACAAGCCGCGAATTGCTGTCTCAATTCTGGACTTGTAGTGGACGAAGATGACTTTATCTTTTTTGTGCTTAATTGCTTGATTTTATTATTTTTATTTTAAGTTATTAGATGCCTTCAAAGTAGGGAATAATTTCCTTATTGAGAAATCAATATAAATGATCTGTGAAACTCTTTGATTGATATAATGTTTCAATTTTATTTCAGAGCAGAGAAGCAATATATCACATTACCAAAAAACATTGAAGATGCCAAAAATCTTGGAAAAGTATTATCTCGCTACAAGGATAAATACTATTCTCTTGTTCTAGGGGGTTATTTTATCACATATATATTGTATCCTTTTATTGTGATTGAAAATATACAGTGTGTTAATACTTGTGATATGTCATTGTGAAATGCTTTTTTCCTGACTGTTTTAACCCTTAAAGCGCTGAATTAATTTGTAAAAAACATTGCAACCAAAGGATTTTTTTCAATTTGAAATCATCATAACTGTCTTAGTTAGCTCTTTCCGATTCATTTGAATACCTATGTTATGGGTCTATGGCCATTAGAAATGTAATTACTCTTACAGTGCGGGGATCGACTTTAATCTGACCTCTACAGACTAAAGTCTATCCCCGTGCTGTAAGGGTTCAACCCTCATGGTGCACCAATGCATCATTTCACATCCCGGAAAATAATACATGGCAATTTTCTTAAATTTTTTAACCTACTTCATGTCATCTTTATCCACTACAGAGTGAGAAATGCGAGTGCAACACACTGATTTAAAAAAATTAGAATGGCCTATTTTTACTGGAAGTATTCAAATTTTTTTTTTTTTTTTTTTTGCCAACAAGGTGGAAACCGGCCACTAACTCAACATGTATAATGGGTCGCCCTCTATAAATAAAGAATATTATTATTATTATCGTCAAGCATTGTTGTCCATTTTGTCGCATTGTAATACACATATTGTAATACACATATTATCCCTAATAAATGCACAAGAGAGAAAGCATATCAGGGATAATGTGTTTTGAAATTATTAAATAATTTTCTGGTAATTCAATTCTCAAAGTAGCAAGCTCTAGCTGTCCCAACAAGAAATTTAAACGTGGCCAGTGCTAATGTTTTGATTGTGACATCACACTGCCATAGACTTGTGTGACCTTTTTTAACCGTTCACACTCTCATGCTGACCTTAACATGGTTAAAATGTGAAAAATGTAACAGTCACAGCATTAGTTTACAAATACCACAATTTAAACAACAGCGCTTCACATGTTTACTGGGTGCTGTGTTCATACCCACCTCTACCACAACTTACCGTCTCAGGCAAAAGCCTGGATGGTGACTAGACATGTTAGCCCATACACTGTGGGCACACAGACTAGGCAAAATCAGGGGGGTTTTTCAAAGTAGGCTACCAGATCTGTCTAGCTCTGGCCCTACAGAATAAAATAAAGGGGGCTCGTTTTTTAGGGTGGGATGCAGCATTAGTTATGTTTTATATCTGGTCCATTCCATACAACAGCCAGACAACAACCAAACAAATATACTCATGATGATGCAGCTCCTCTAATTAGCTCCCGCCGTCACCGTAGGTGAGACGGAGGGAGCTATGGATTCTACCTCCGTTTTTTTAGCTCCCGCCGTCACCGTAGGTGAGCGAAGGGAGCTATGGATTCTACCTCCGTTTTTTTTTGGCCTCTTCTTTTGCCTATAACTTTGTGAGAAAATAAGCTAGGATAATAATTTTTGGTATGTGGGTTACTTCCAGGTGGCTAATGGACGGGTTAAAATATTTTTAATCTGAATTTAATACGCAAGGTTGCAGAGGAGAAAATGATGATGTGACGGCGTTGGGCCGTCCGTAAACAATTCGTTTCCGGAGCATATCTCTGAAAGTACTTGTCCGATTGTCTTCAAATTTTACACACAACACCCCTAGGGGGTCTAGTTGTGCCTTTTGGGGTATTTGAACTTTGACCTACTTCTGGTTCAGAATTATGACCTATTTAGACGTTTTGACGCGCACTTCGTTTCCGGAGCGGATTTCGAAAAGTACTGGGCCGATGACAGTCATATTGCACATACATGTTCTCTAAGGTCCCTAGTTGTGCCTTTTCAGGTTTTTGGACCTTGACCTTGAAATTGACCCAGCACTTTGACCTAATTTATAACATCGGTAAATCCGACTGAAAGATTTTGCGGAATATCATGAAAACCGCTCAAGATAGCTACACCATTACTATAAAACAAATTGTGAGGTTTCAGGAGAGGATGCATCTTGAAAAATTTCAAGTCGATGAAATTAAAAATGGCCGCCTATCGGCCATTATTCACCTCGACAGGCCTGATATTGCGGAATATCATGAAAACCGCTCAAGATAGCTACACCATTAATATCAAATAAATTGTAAGGTTTCAGGAGAGGATGCATCCTGAAAAAATTGAAGTTGATAAAATTCAAAATGGCCGCCTATCAGCCATTATTCACCTCGACAGGCCTGATATTGTGGAATATCATGAAAACCGCTCAAGATATCTACACCATTACTATAAAATAAATTGTAAGGCTTCAGGAGAGGATGTATTTTGTAAAAAATAATTTTGTCAAAGTTCAAAATGGCCGCCAATCAGCCATTATTCACTTTCACATGGCCGTTATTTGGTAAACCGTGCTAGATGGCTAGACCATTACTGTAAAACGAAATGTGAGATTTCAGATGAGGATGCATCTTGAAAAAAATTGACTTGATCAAATTTAAAATGGCCGCCTTTTCGGCCATCATTCATTTTCACATGGCTGATATTTGGTAAACCGTGCTAGATGGCTAGACCATTACCTGATTACTATAAAACAAAGTGTGAGTTTTCGGGGTAGGATGCACCCTGAAAATTTTTAACTTACGAATTCAAAATGGCCGACAATCAGCATTATTTACCTCGATAGGCCTGATATCAGGTAAACCGTGCTAGATAGCTAGACCATTACTATAAAACAAAATGTGACGTTTCGAGAGAGGATGCCTTTTAAAAACTTTCGACTCAATCGAATTCAAAATGGCCGCCTATCGGCCACTATTTACTTGCACATTGCTGATATTTGGTAAACCGTGTTAGATAGCTGGACCATTACTATAAAACAAAATGTGAGATTACAAGAGAGGATGCATCTTGAAAAAAATTGACTTGATCAAATTCAAAATGGCCGCCTATCGGCCATTATTCACTTTCACATAGCCGGTTTTTAGTAACCGTACTAGATGGCTAGACCATTACTATAAAACAAAATGTGAGATTTCAGGAGAGGATGCATCTTGAAAAATTTTGACTTGATCAAATTCAAAATTGCCTCCTATCGGCCATTATTCACTTTGACATGGGCGATATTTGGTAAACCGTGCTAGATGGCTAGACCATTACTATAGAATGAAATGTGAGATTTCAGCTGAGGATGCATCTTGGAAAATTTAGACTTGATCAAATTCAAAATGGCCGCCCTTAGGCCATTATTCACTTTCACATGGCCGATATTTGGTAAACCGTGCTAGATAGCTAGACGATTACTATAGAATGAAATGTGAGATTTCAGCTGAGGATGCATCTTGAAAAATTCTGACTCGTTCAAATTCAAAATGGCCCCCTATCAGCCATTATTTACTTTCACATGCCCAATATTTTGCAAACTGTGTTAGATGTTAGTCCATTACTATAAAACAAAATTTGAGGTTTCGGGGGAGGATGCACCCTAAGTTTTTAACTAATTTATATCGAATTCAAAATGACCGTAAATCAGCTATTAGTTAACTCGATTGGCCTGATATCGGGTAAACCATGCCAGATAGGTAGACCATTACTGGGATACTGATTAGGATCATTAATTTCAATGGAGGTTTGCAATCTCTGACAGACTGTCTAGTTCTTAACTTACTCTTAGACTGGGCTTCTTAGACCTAGTTGTCTTGCGTCTTGATTTTTGACCTAGACTAGGACTACATTAATAACCCTATACAAAATTGCTTAAATCAAATTCTAATTCGTCGCGGGAGCTCCTGGACTTATGTAGTCTTGTTTTTGCCTCTTCTTTTGCCTATAACTTTGTAAGAAAATAAGCTAGGGTAACAATTTTTGGTATGTGGGTTACTTCCAGGTGGATAATGGACAGGTTAAAATATTTTTAATCTGAATTCAATACGCAAGGTTGCAGAGGAGAAAATGATGATGTTACGGCGTTGGGCCGTCCGTAAACAATTCGTTTCCGGAGCATATCTCTGAAAGTACTTGTCCGATTGTCTTCAAATTTCACACACAACACCCCTAGGGGGTCTAGTTGTGCCTTTTGGGGTATTTGAACTTCGACCTACTTCTGGTTCAGAACTATGACCTATTTAGACGTTTTGACGCGCACTTCGTTTCCGAAGCAGATCTCGAAAAGTACTGGGCCGATGACAGTCATATCGCACATACATGTTCTCTAAGGTCCCTAGTTGTGCCTTTTCAGGTTTTTGGACCTTGACCTTGAAGTTGACCCAGCACTTTGACCTAATTTATAACATCGGTAAATCCAACTGAAAGATTTTGCGGAATATCATGAAAACCGCTCAAGATAGCTACACCATTACTATAAAACAAATTGTGAGGTTTCAGGAGAGGATGCATCTTGAAAAATTTCAAGTTGATAAAATTAAAAATGGCCGCCTATCGGCCATTATTCACCTCGACAGGCCTGATATTGCGGAATATCATGAAAACCGCTCAAGATAGCTACACCATTAATATCAAATAAATTGTAAGGTTTCAGGAGAGGATGCATCTTGAAAAATTTCAAGTTGATAAAATTCAAAATGGCCGCCTATCGGCCATTATTCACCTCGACAGGCCTGATATTGTGGAATATCATGAAAACCGCTCAAGATATCTACACCATTACTATAAAACAAATTGTAGGGTTTCAGGAGAGGATGCATTTTGAAAAAATTCAACTGGTCCAAGTTCAAAATGGCCGCCAATCGGCCATTATTCACTTTCACTTGGCCGTTATTTGGTAAACCGTGCTAGATGGCTAGACCATTACTATACAACAAAATGTGTGATTTCAGGAGAGGATGCATCTTGAAAAAAATTGACTCGATAAAATTCAAAATGGCCGCTTATCGGCCATTCTTCACTTTCACATGGCTGATATTTGGTCAACCGTGCTAGATGGCTAGACCATTACTATAAAACGAAATGTGAGATTTCAGATAAGGATGCATCTTGAAAAAATTTGTGACTTGATCAAATTTAAAATGGCCGCCTTTTCGCCCATTATTCATTTTCACATGGCTGATATTTGGTAAACCGTGCTAGATGGCTAGACCATTACCTGATTACTATAAAACAAAGTGTGAGTTTTCGGGGGAGGATGCACCCTGAAAATTTTTAACTTACGAATTCAAAATGTCCGACAGTCAGCATTATTTACCTCGATAGGCCTGATATCAGGTAAACCGTGCTAGAGAGCTAGACCATTACTATAAAACAAAATGTGACGTTTCGAGAGAGGATGCCTTTCAAAAACTTTCGACTCAATCAAATTCAAAATGGCCGCCTATCGGCCACTATTTACTTTAACATTGCTGATATTTGGTAAACCCTGTTAGATAGCTGGACCATTACTATAAAAACTAATGTGAGATTACAAGAGAGGATGCATCATGTTAAAAATTGACCCGATCAAATTCAAAATGGCCGCCTATCGGCCATTATTCACTTTCACATAGCCGGTTTTTGGTAACCGTACTAGATGGCTAGACCATTACTATAAAACAAAATGTGAGATTTCAGGAGAGGATGCATCTTAAAAAATTTTGACTTGATCAAATTCAAAATGGCCTCCTATCGGCCATTATTGACTTTCACATGGGCGATATTTGGTAAACCGTGCTAGATGGCTAGACCATTACTATAGAATGAAATGTGAGATTTCAGCTGAGGATGCATCTTGGAAAATTTAGACTTGATCAAATTCAAAATGGCCGCCTTTAGGCCATTATTCACTTTCACATGGCCGATATTTGGTAAACCGTGCTAGATAGCTAGACGACTACTATAGAATGAAATGTGAGATTTCAGCTGAGGATGCATCTTGAAAAATTCTGACTCGATCAAATTCAAAATGGCCCCCTATCGGCCATTATTTACTTTCACATGCCCAATATTTTGCAAACTGTGTTAGATGTTAGTCCATTACTATAAAACTAAATTTGAGGTTTCCGGGGAGGATGCACCCTAAGTTTTTAACTAATTTATATCGAATTCAAAATGACCGTAAATCAGCTATTAGCTACCTCGATTGGCCTGATATTGGGTAAACTGTGCCAGATAGGTAGACCATTACTGGGATACTGATTAGGATCATTAATTTCAATGGAGGTTTGCAATCTCTGACAGACCGTCTAGTTCTTATCTTACTCTTAGACTGGGCTTCTTAGATCTAGTTATCTTGCGTCTTGATTTTTGACCAAGCCTAGGACTACATTAATAACCCTACACAAAATTGCTTCAATCAAATTCTAATTCCGAGCGGGAGCTCCTGGACTTATGTAGTTTTGTTGTATTTTGATTTCAGTTCTTTTCCAGATTTTCTATGGAATAATTGTCATATTTGTAATTAAATTCTTTTTAATTCTAACTTGTATTTCTGTTTGCCACCTTGACATGCACCCAGCTTGCAATCATTTGCCATTCCAGGATCTATATTCCTCAGTATTTTATCAGGTTTCTTATTTCCATTCCCTCTAGCGTTATCCTTAGTTTGTCTGGTAAGTGTTTTTCAGCAATTCGTCCCCTTGGATATGAAAGGGTTTATCTGCCACTTCCCAAAGTGGCAGATGCACCCTTTCATATCCAAGGGGACAGTATTGTTGTCTGGGAATAATGGGTTTTCTGCACTTCACAAAGTGGCACATCTTATCAGTGTAATCATTGTCTAAACTATTTATAACATTATTTTTTTTAAAGTCAGATTAAGTCTTACAAATTATAACCAAAAATGTGTGTAGTAATTATGAGTTATTGATACGTTGTATATCTACTACTAGGTAATTATAATGTATTTTCAGATGGTCGTACATGTAATTTAGTTTATAATTATCAGGGATCGACACTGACTGATTTCAGGTAGTAGCCCAAAGGGCCAGTAACTTCAGATAATTACTGGCACTTAGCCTTATCGGTCTAGTTCTTAGTGTACACAGTATCAAGGGAGTGTAATTTTTTTGTTGTCTCCAGGGCCAGTATATTAGGTGATTTACTAGCCCTTAGTGATTTTCATTGGCCTCGGGCCTACGGGCCAGTGTTAGTGTCGAGCCCTGATTATATTTGTTTTCTTAGCATTTTTCAAATCTAAAACTGAGTAAATGCTATTCCCTGTTTCAAATCTTTCTAAAAAGATTTGAAAACTAAGCTTACTATCTATCACGATGTACTTTCATAACTTTTATAATTGGGAATAACACCCAAATATTTGTTATAATATTGTTGATTTTTGCTCATAGTTACTTTTGTTCCAGTGTTCAGCTCTAGGAGCCTCTTTCTGCTATTACCTGTCTTATTTAGTCGGGAGGAATCTGGTACAGAAGTACATACCTGAGAGAGCCGCTGAGTGGGCGGGACATGTGAGCAGACCTTTGTTAACCATTCAGTCATCAAATTTCAATGTTTTTTATCATTTCATGCTACAATCCCTGACTTAATCTCACAACTTCAATCTGTCTGGCATTTTTGTTTCTCGATTTTTTTTTCATATTGCACACACACATTACTTAAGGGATGTAGATGTGCCTTTTGGCGGTTATGACCTTGTTGGCCTACATCTCGCAGATAAAATAGCTTTAGAGAATATCTCTCTCATCTCCAGAGCATATCCCTGAAACCCCTTGGGTGATTTTTCTTTCTTTGCACACACTTCACCCCCAGAGGTGTGCCTTTTGTAGGTTATGACCTTTGACTTACTTTTCGACACCCGTCTAAAATAGCTTAGATAATATAGCTAAAATAAGATATCTGAAAGACTCATCTCTGATAGATAGCTAAGAGACTGATCTCTGAAATGCATTAGGGGATTACTTTCATATTGCACACACACATCACTTTGGGGGGAATAACTTTAAAACTTACAGTATCATTTGCATAGCATATCTCTGAAACCTCCTGGGGAATTTATTCTCTGGGCTGTCGATCTATGTGACTGTGGGGGATATGTCCTTTGACACACTTTCTAACCTACTGGTACTATGTGTTCCAATAAAACTTTATGGTACACAAGTTCTTATTTATTGAGAACATTCCATAACATTTGTAGTTATCCAGGGGATGATGGTGGCCTTTTGCCTCTTGTTCTAAAAAGCTAGTCTATGAGCAGTGAAGGGTTACTGTCTCATAATACATGGGTCCCTGAAAACGGGAAATGTACTTGAATTCGAAAAAAATTTTGAGGCCTTGAAGAGTTCTCGAGTTTTGTAAAAACAAAATAAACCGGGAAAAGTCCTTCATTTTGATCAACCTGCGATGTTTTGCTGTTGATCTTGAAAAATGTCACGCTGTGGCGACAGCTAGTGATGAAATGAAAGAAGAAGCTATACTTAACCCTTACACTGCTATGGGCGACTATAGTCAACTAAAATAAACCAAGCGCAGCCTGCTGTGGGTGTATAGTCGCCGAGTAAATTCTTTAAAAAAAATTTTTTATTTTTTATTTTTGTTTTGTGGTGTCTTTCTATTTGCGCTTTAAAGATAGCTAACTGACTGATTTTGTAATATAATGGCTTTTAATATCAGTTGTTCATCAGATGTTTTTTTTTTAAGAAAAAACGTGCCAGATATTACTTAGTGGGAGACCACACATGCTGCAAATTTTATGCAGCAGTGTAAGTGTTAAATAACGATATGGTTTACGAATGTAGTATTGATAATTTATCAATATAAAGTCAATAGACAAATATTGATAAACAATGTAGGCCTACATTTCATATTTTCTACAAATTGTTGTTTCACTGATATGCGTGGTCGGAAATTTAATAAAAGAGTAGAAAAAACTCCAAAGTTGCTGTTTTTCATACCTTCTGGCCTAAACCACTTTTTTAACATGCACAAAAAAATTTATTGGAAATTTTTTTAAAATCCTTGAAAGTTCCTTGAAAAGTCTTTGAATTTTGTATTTGAGGAAGTTTAGGGACCAAGATAATATAAGAATTAATTAATTACTCGATGTGAGATCTATTTACTCACAATACATAATAGGTCTATTTTTACTGTGCATGGTTTTGTAGGTGAGCAGGCATAGAGAACATTTATTAAACTACATCATCTTTCTTCGCATCACTCCATTTCTCCCAAACTGGTTCATCAACATAACAGCACCTGTGATCAACGTACCCATCACACCGTTTTTTCTGGGAACTTTTTTCGGTGAGTGAAATATTTTTGTATAAACCATATTCAATTTGAAATCATCATAAATGTCTTAGTTAGCTCTTTCCACTTAATTTGAATACATATGTTATTGGTCTCCGGCCATTATAAATATTTTACTCTTTCAATGCGTGGATCAACATATGACGTCTATAGATTCTAAAGTTGATCCCCGTACTGAAAAGGTTAAGAGAATTAGGTAGCGATGTACAAACGTCATTAATTGATTGTTGCCAAAATAAAATTGTTAATTTTCCGCAGGAAAAAGTCGCTTAACCGATTAGCAGTGATCATCGGTCAGTTGTGCCAACCAATTCCAACAGGTCATCGATTATGAAATCACAACCAATTCCCATCACTAGAAATAAGTTATGTATTGTTGGCAGTTTAACCCTTTAAGCCCTCAAAATGCAGAAAAGCATCATTTTAAATCCCTGAAAACCAAGTTAATTTTCTTACGACTAGGGGTTTTATAAAGAAAATTTCCATGAAACTGTTTTACCAATACATGACAATTTTTGTTAATTTGTCGCTCTCTTCAAGTCATCTTCATCCACTACAAGTGGCTTGAAGTGGATGAAGATGACAATGGTAAGTTCAGGCCTGAAAGGGTTAATTGTCAAATTTAATATGTTTGAGTTGCTGTATGTTTCAGGTGTGGCACCACCGTCGTTTGTCGCTATACAAGCTGGGACAACCCTACATAAACTGTCATCGTCTGGTGATACCGTCTCTTTCACTTCTATAGTCATACTGGCACTGTTTGCCATCCTCTCCCTTCTCCCAGTTTTCTTCAAGGGAAAATTAAAGAGCAAATTCTCCTAACCCTGGTAGACTTAATCATCATTAGGTTATTTTATCCTGCCCAGTTTAATGATTTTATGTAGCATTTTAAGATTAATAGACAACTCTAAGCTCAATCCAAACAGATGTCACCTACACTAAATTATGTTATGCTATGTTTCCATCCCAATTGATAAATTGGTTGGACTTTAATTAGTGAATTTGTATGATCTTATTGTAATTTTGCTGGCTGTGAATGTACTGGTATCCATTTTTGTAGTGTATCACCTTCAATTTTCCATCTTTTATGTTATGCATTGTTTAAGACGCCTGAGCTAAGTATTATTTTATTTAAACTAAGTTATATTATACGCCCAGTTTTAGCATTCCAATTTGTATTCTGCTCATAAACATGACTGATGATGAAAATATTTGCTTGAATATTCTACAAAATTTGTGCATCTTTCAAATTTCTGAATTAGTTTACTTTCTGAATTAGTTCACTTCAGTTTATTAATAATTTACAAAATTATAAACCCTTATCCTGCTAAGTTAAATTATTTAAATTTTCTGTCACTTCAAGTTGTGTCTGGCTACCGCGACCCACGATTTTGAGTGGCTGAAAATTACTCATATTTGTTCAATTTGAGCAAAAACATTTGCAAATCGTTATGTTTGGACACACATTTCCTTTCCATTAACAGTGATTTGTTTGACTAATAAAACATTTAAAACAGATTAAAAACGACAATAGTCGTGATCAGCAGGATAAGCCGGATAAAGCATGGGTTATCACATACTAATGTGCTCTAGGTAATGCATTTTAGGCCACATACTAATAATATTACTTCATTTATCAGCCAGATGCGTTCCTCACTATTGATAACTACACAACAACATGTTAAATAATCCTCTTAAAATCCAATTCATGTGTACTTTTTATTTATAATGAAGGGTCTGATTTCATAGCAGCATGAAATATGTTTTCATCCTGTACAAATAACGTTGTATATGTTCCAAAAATGCTGTCTTGGTCTTAACCATGTGCAGAATGTATGTTTTTTTCAACATTTATAGTACTTACGTATGAAGTAAGTAAGAAAGCAAGAAAGTTGCTGTATCTTTTATTGGATTCTACCTCAACTCGTTTAAGAAATTTTCAGATCAATATGATCGTTATACAGGATGTGTTGAAAGCTACTAAGCACTTCCTTTCTGTAAATAATGTAGCTCAACCTTTTTTATATTTATATGCGTTTGATTTTGAAATATTTGAAATTAAAAAAAATCGATTTTGACACATAAAGAAGAATTATACTACTTTAGTCAATGTTCACAAAAACCTTCAATTTATCCTGTATAATTTAAAAAATCATCAGATAACTTCTTATTGGCCCTTTTTGCCTTTTCTTTAAACAGATAAGATTGTACATGTATTGTATTAACAAAGTAATGAAATTGATTGAAATTATACTGTTAGCTGATGGTGTTTTTTGACAGATTTGTTTCCAAAAGAGATATTCACACTTTACACATTATGAGCTTATGTTATAGGCTGTTATAAATAGGTATGGATTGAACATTTACACTAAATACATAATTTACAATTTCCTAGCTTGAATAAACCAAGCAACAAATATTAACATGTTTTAAGACAATAACACTTGCAAAGTCTATTGACTCCATATAGTTACCAGCTGTTTAGCTGTTTAACAATTTTGATTGGCCTATCTTTTATATATTTCTTTCAATAATATATGATAACAATATATATTATTTTATCAGCTCAGTGTATAATACAGATATTCTTATCTTTTAACTGATGAAGGCGGCACAGTTTGTCATTGTCTTGTCAGTATTTTTGTGGTTGTTTCAATATCTGATTGTCGTACTAAAATGTTTGCTCCTATTTTTCATTAATTTAAAGCTAGAATTGTAAACACAATTTTCCGATTCAAATGACGAAAAATATTCCTGTGTATGAAAAAAAGACATTCTGAAAATTAACTTATTTGAATAACTGATTCAGTTACTGGTGGTAATTTTCAGATTTTAACCCTTAAAGGGCTGAAATTTTTTATACAAACCATAAAGACCAAAGGGTTTTTTCATTTTGAATTGTCACAGCTCTTTCTGCCACCTATGTGTAATGGATCTACAGCCATCATATTTTTTCAATTTTTCCAGTGTCTTTAGACATAAGAATCTTACGTTTATAGACGCCAGATTCTGGCGTCTTCAGTCGGTCCCCACGGTTTATCTGTTATAGTGCTTGTATATTAACTAACCTATAAAAACTACACTATTGAATGTTTAAAAATGGCTCAGTTAACTCTTTCTGCTTCCAACCAGTATAAATATTCCAGTGTTGAATTTCAAAAATCGTTTCGGCCACATTGAGAGGTTAGGTTATTAATTACCTTGTAAGTCCGTCACTAAACAGTCACTAACTATTATATGTAATTCTATAATTTAAATACATAGCTAGTTTTTTTTTATATGTGAAGTACAGCTTTAGACTATCAAAATTTTCTATAGTTTTTAGAGAATATTTGTGTATAAGTGTGTGTAGAGCACACTTAGTTTGTCTTTAATGTTGTGGGATGTATTTATTGTATGTAATCATGTGTCTTGCCAGCATAGAGTGTCATTTCGGTTGGTGGCGCCATTGTCAATGAAAGTACATATTTTTTGAAAAGCAGTGACATCACCGAAAAACCTTTTCAGTTGCTACTCGTTGAAAACAATGTTATAAGTCCCCCTCCCCCACACTCCATTGTATTAGATTGCCAATTGAAAACATTGCAGGTCAAGGTTATAGAGTTTCACAGAATTGTAATTATGTCGTGTTTATTTATAATACTGGCAGACAGCAGAACAAATTAATTCTTCATATAGATATCACTTGAATCGTCTTAACCCTTAAAGCGCTGAATTTTTCATATGAAAACCTTGGAAGCCAAAGGGTTTTTTTCAATTTGAAATCGTCATGAATGTCTCGGTTAGCTCTTTCCGATTTATTTGAATACCTATGTTATGGGTCTACGACCATTATAAATATTTTCACACTTACAGTGCCGGGATTGACTACAGACAATTTGACGTCTAAAGTCAATCCCCGCGCTGTAAGGGTCAAGTCTTGTAACTTTTTAACCCATACAAAGCTTAAATATTTTTGTATTAACCATGGAAACCAAAGGGCTTTTTCAATTTGAAATCAACATAAAGGGCTTTGTTAGCTCTTTCCGCTTTATTTGAATACATATGTTATGGGTCTACGATCATTATATATTTTTCAGTGCGGGGACAGTCAGATTCTGACGTCTAAAGACGTTCCCCGTGCTGAAAGAGCTAAACTTTTCAATTACAAACCCTGCTATGGTATAGATTATTTCAGTAATTTATGGTGAGGAGAGCAGGGCTGCCAACTAACTGATTTGATATTCTGGCCCAAAGTCATACTTACTGTTAATTTTGATCTCTGGAAATGGAATGTTGTGATTTTAAAAATGGATAGATTTGTTGTAATTTCCTTATCTCGCTAAGTTAATTTATTTAAATTTTCACCCACTTGAAGTTGTGTCTCACTATCGCGATCCACAACTTTAAAGGGATGAAAATAATCCATATTTTTTTAATTTGAGACAAAATATTTGCAAATCTTGTTATGTCTCCCCCTACCGCGCTCCACAACTTCAAATGGATGGAAATAATCCATATATTTTTAATTTGACACAAAACATTGCAAATCTTTATATTTAAAAGCTCATTCCGTTTCCAATAATAGTGCTTTGCTCGGGTGATAACACAAGATTAACACCGACTATAGTTGTGATTAGGGGAGAAAGGGTTAATCTGGGTAAATTCAATTACACCAATTATATCACTCATTCGCTAGAAGCTGTTCCTTCTTGACACCATCATGTTTTTTATTGGAGTGCTCATTACTATCATGATTAATATTGATAGAAAATAAGGGTGTTACGTCACTTGAGTGAAGTGATGCAATTTATGTGGTATTCGTATTATTATTGCTCCAATGTAATACATAGTTTACTTGTATGTCATCAACTCATATGTAACCCCAAAATGATAAAGTTAATTGTTGTTTTATTTTATTCATCATTTATACTATACGTTTATTTCGACTTTACTGAATCGAAGCCCAGTTGATCATGATTCACAATACATTGTAACTGCCATTTATGTTTCTAACATTATTGTATTGATGATTGTATATCCGGGTATTCAAAGTTCATTATTATAATTAGTTATCAAAATTGCTTGATAACCATTAACATAATGCTTTGAATTTATACCCATATAATTCCCTCAAACTTAGCAGTTTTTTTTGTATTTTATTTTTAAATAATCAAACACAAATTTAATTATTTTTTCTCACTTGTAATTGTTATTATTAAATTTTATATAGATTTTGTATGCTTATTATTTTATCACAGTAAGTCTGTAATGATGTCTTCCAAAATACACAGTTTTTTTTACTTTCGTAGCAATTTGAATATGTCTTTACATACCTCCCTTTTTTGATTCATTCAATTTCATTTTAATAAGATGTGGATGTATGTAGTTTTTTCAAGACTTATGTGATAACTATAATGATACCTTTGCCTGTAGTGCTAATTGGATAGAAATCTATAAAATATCGAACTATATAATTGGATTTATCATCCCTTTAAAAATGTGTCTTGCATTTACTTCAATCATTGAAATGTGTTTAAATATAAAGTTAACTGGACGAAAAATTGAATACCTATAGTTAAGATATGGGAATTGTTATTATTAATAAAAGATATGGGTATATGCTTGGTATGTTTAGGTGATTATTTTATAATATTAATATTGTGGTAGCCTAATAATCAGGTGGAATTACAATTGATTTGTATCATTTTATATAAGCTACTTCAATTCACGTACCAGAACAAATGAATCATAAATGTACATATTTCTCTCTGTATTGTATTTATTCCAAAGTCTACTTCTAGTAAACAGAATGATGAAATCATTAATAAATTGTTTTTTTCTATTACTATTGAAATCCTTTAGCTACATAACTTGTTTTAACATTCTCTATCTACAGTGTTCCTCCGCTGTATTGCCCCTGTTTATAATGCCAACCCCGCCTTTTGCCAAGTAAAAAATTGAAACGGATTTCCGCCAATGTTAAATCCCGCAGCATAATGCCAACCCCCGCCATTTGCCATCCGCCAATGGTTTTGAAGTCCCAATGTCACTTTTGTCATATGTTTCCCCCGATCGTATTGCCAACAGGCCTAATTAATCGGACATCGTGACTGTTAAATAAACACTCTTGGTTGATCAACAATCCCCGCCTGTACTGCAGCTCATTGCACACACACAGCAGTGGATACAAGCGTTCACACCTTCGGGAGAGCGTGACTGAGATAAAACACCGGGTATGGGGGACCTACTAATTGGGGTATGTAACAGGCCCACACTTGTAATTAAGTCTCCACCCACTATGTGGTGGTGGAGACTTATTGTTTTTGCTGAGTCCGCCGGTCGCCGCCGCCACATGTTTGTGCTCTCACTCAAAAACCAGTACTCTGATTATTTACAAATATTTACAGTATGCATACTGGTCCTGGGGAATTTGCCTGGTATTTCTATCCTATGGCTCACACTAGAGCTCAAACCGCTTCATCGATTTGTTTCATGTTTGGTTTAAAGGGAAGACCTTACCCTGGCCGTGAGCTGAAAAGCTTTTGGTGTGATTCTGATAATAAAAACTTTGATTTTTTTACGTTTTTGTATTTTAGCGGATATTTCTGTTTTGCTCATTTTGGCCATCATCAAAATTTGGTAATATAGCCATACTATTATTTCTAAATATTTGCAGTATGCATATTGGCCCTAGGAAATTTGCACTGTAATTTTTTTTCGGCGTTTTTCAGCTTTTTCAACAAAATCCAAGATGGCCGCCAAAATCATATATCGCTCTCTAGAGCTTGAACCGCTTTATGGATTTGTTTCATGTTTAGTTTAAAGGAAAGACCCTACTCTGCACATGTGGTGATTAGTTTTTGGTGTTATTCTGATAATAAAGACTATGATTTTTTTACGTTTCAGAATTTAAGCGGATATTTCAGTTTTGTTCATTTTGGCTATGATAAAAATTTGATAATCTAGCTTTACACCCCTGCGCGGATTATTTTTAAATATTTGTTGGCCCTAGGGAATCTGCTAGGTAATTTTTTTTGTTTTTTTCAGCTTTTTCAACAAAATTCAAGATGACCGCCAAAATCCTATGTCACTCTCTAGAGCTTGAACTTTGTGTGATTATGATAATAAAAACTTATATTTTTTATTTTTTTGTATTTCAGCTGATATTTCAGTTTTGCTCATTTTGGCTATAATCAAAATCTGGTAATATGGTTATATATACAGCTCAAATTTTATCTTTTGTGTATGCTCAGTGGCTCAGAGAAAAAATTCAGGAGAATAGTTTTATTTTTATTTTTACAACAAAATTCAAGATGGTTGACGAATCACATGTTACTCTGAAGAGCTTGAACTGCTCCACCGATTTGTTCCAAGGAAGCAACTTACCCTTGCCATATGTTGATTAGATTTTGGTGTGATTCTGCCATCACATTTTCACGTGGTTTACATAAAAATTTGGTGACAGTACTGTATTTCTCTATAATTAATGTACTATGTGGGGCGGGTGGAGACGCAAGCTTTGCCCCTCAGGCAAATCTAGTTGACATATGTTTTTACCAGCAAACAATAGCAGTTTGCCCAACGTTTATGTAATCTTCGACATCCACTTTGATCAACCAATGAACCAATGTCTGACTGTCTGTTGTAGCATACACTTATGTTGATACAAAACGATTCAAAATAAATTGTTTCTCATTGTGTCAGTATATAAATGTACAAATGAGTGAAGAAGTGATGATTACAATTGAATAATAGCTCGTCAGATACAAAATCCACCGTTGGTACAATGTTGGCCCAGCGTTGCAAATATATACTATTATACCACTGATTGATGAAGCGATAATTACCATGAAATAATAACTCATCAGGTACTAGATCCTTTGCTGGTATAATAATATTATAGTATTTAAGACCCTGTCACACCTTGGCGATCACCGTCAACAATCGTGTGACGCACGAAAAAATATTTAAAAATATTGAAAACGCTGTCGATTGATGGACTCTTGTGATTCAGAACGATTGTTTAGCGTGAGTTGCGTTAGAGTAACGTGATTGACGACTGAAGAACGCACATGACATAATCCGTGATTATATCGCCAGCGATCACCAACGACTGCCAGCGTTGGAGTAGCGCATGAGTAACGCATGCATAACGCACTCGACGACTGGGGAGCGATTGCCAGCTCGACGTTCCGCAACGCACAGTTACGATCACATGATTTATCTTTAAAACAACGATGTTTTACTGCAGTATTTCATTGGTCTTAGTAGATTTCTAACGGTAAATCGATCTTTTTAAAGATGTTAACCCATGAGACAAATTAAGTTGAATTTTCAGACGAAGTTTTGGCAGACGGTTAAGAAGTGTTTTGGTATAATTTATTTTGAATTTAACATTTTCTCGTGCTGAAGGCCTATATTGCGTAGAAGTAGATTTTAAACATCTCATATTTTATTGATCAGCTGATCACAAACTTTTATAAATGCGCTGAACTTTTATAAAGATTGAAACATTTGTAGATATTTTGTCTATCATCACCAATAATTTATGAATTTATTTTTATGCTTTTAAGTGATTCACCAGGAAGTGTAAATACACAGATAATATATGTATATATGCCTGATATGATTTATAAGTAATATAGTACAGAGACTGAGTAACGCTCCACAGCGTGTACAAAGATCGAGTAACGCTCCCCTAACATGTATATCGACTACCCAACGCTCATCTAGCGTCTCCTCTTAGACGCTGGTGTGCGTTGAAAGTTTTGAACCTGTTAAAAACTCTCAGCGTTCATCTGCGATCAACAACGATCGCTCAACGCACACGGCGATAGCATAACGATGGTCTAGCGATGGTAAGCGTTCGCCAGCGTTCGGCTGATTTTTTCGTGCGTTACGCGATCGTTGACGCTGATCGCCAAGGTGGGACAGGCCCTTTAGGCCCAGTGCAGACGCTCGATGAAAACTAGCCTACCACTCTTTTGACTTGAACTGAAGTTCGACTCCCGACACCCCCCCCCCCACATCTCAACGAGATTTGTTGGAGCCCTGGGATAAACTGAACACGAAATCTAATGTTAACATTGAAAATATAGGAATGCAAACCCTATTTTGACGACTTCATAGAGGTACCCTAAATATGTTATTAACAACGTCGCACAGTTTTAAATAAGGGGGTAGGGTTACTTGAATGTATGTTATTTCTGTTCTAGTAAACCGATCTGCAACTGCTATATACCATATAGTAGGCCTATGCCGATGGTTTCAGATATCTATTTACTTATGTAGATCGTTCCACACGTTGGCCAGAAGCCATACCGCTAGTGGATATCACCCGCCACTATCACCACGGATAGGGGCGCCCAGTTTGAATCAAAATTATGGGATGGTTTATGTAACCATACTTGAATGTATCTTATTTCTGTTCTAGTAAACCGATCTGCAACTGCTATATACCATATAGTATGCCGATGGTTTCAGATATCTACTTACTTATGTAGATCGTTTCACACGTTGGCCAGAAGCCATACCGCTAGTGGATATCACCCGCCACTATCACCACGGATAGGGGCGCCCAGTTCGAATCAAAATCATGGGATGGTTTATGTAACCAGTTCGGGATAGTACGAAACCGCACAACGAGCTACCACCCCCAATCGAATGGCATGGTGGAACGTTTCCACCGTCAGCTTAAAGCAGCCATTATGGCACACGAATCACCGAATCCATGGACCACAACACTACCTGTAGTCCATGAGCCAGGTAGGGTCATCGGTACCACAAAAAGGTACAAAATGCCATTCATGCCATCTTATTCTACATGTCGTAATAAACATTATTTGATATGATAGCAATCTCAATGTGATAGCTTATAGTCTCACACAGCTATTTTTTATTTTTCTCAGCGTACCATATATGTCCACGTTTAGAGGTGGTGTTATGTAGCTCAGGCTCATTAAAACACAATAAATTCCTATACCATTTTTATGTAAACGTCTCACCATGCTAATGATTGAATAACAAATGAATGGTTAAACACGTGGATTATGCATGAAATTCAAGATAATACATGTGAACGAAAGTGATTTTATTTTCTACAGAACGACCTAATGAGCTTATTGTAGAGACAATATGTGGTGAGGTGTGTACGTGCTATGTGAGACAATGTTCTTAGCTTGTTTTTTCGATGCTTTCTCGGACACAATGTATTGTTGACATAAATACAGAGTTTTCGTAAAATGAAAGCTCTTTTTATCGGACACAAAATAGATTATTAATCTTAGGCGAATCCCAAGCTATGTAATTCGTGGTTTGTTCGGATCTCGATTTGTTTGTAACGGTCTCTTTTAGCAATGAAATCTTGAGGGTGATCCAAACCAAAAATTAATCCGAAAGAAATATAAATTTATAGCAGATTTTATGTCTATCAAGAAAATCTTGTATTTTAAATACGTTTCAATAGTTCTTTTATATGATAGATATAGTTTTGCATTTTTTTTTGAATATGTTCAACCATGTGTCAGTGGTTTTTTAGATTATGACTTCGATTGACATCGCCGACATCAATCGGGTCGCAGTCACATGGTTAAGTCCACTTCAAATTCTTATATTATCGCTCACGCTGAATTCGTGTTTTTATTAACTATTATTAATAGTATTATCCGTACGCGCTGTTAATCAAATGTCAAAGTTACTGGAGTCTAGATATAGTCTAGACTCGGCTCTAATTGTTACTCTAACTGTTAGTAGACTCAGACAATACTATAGTTTAGAATAGACTATGGAATAAAAATTAAAATATATGATGTAGACTAGTCTATCATTAGACTGGTTGAATCGTCATTATTAGTGTAATAGTCGGCAGCACTTCCAGTCACTAGTGACATATTTTTGGAGTGACAAATTCATAATACAAAATTCATCTGGATTAAATTTGGTTTGGACTGTTCTTTCATGATTTTAATAAAATGTAGACTAAAAAATATACAATCTTAGAAATTTAAGCGCTAGTGTTAACTTTAAATTAAGTTAAAAGCACAATGACCATATAATTTTGATTTAATTTAAATCAATGAGAGTGGTGATAGTTCACCAGTTTTAAATTTGATTTAAAATAGCAAGATTTGATGAACTTTTTGAGGCGATAACCAATTGCACATTAAAAATTTGTAGCTGTCTATACTTTATTTTTTTATGACTATAAAGATCTATAAATAAAACTTATGTTACAAATATTTTTAATAGTTTGTGTATATATTTGATAACAGCTTTGCGTGGTTGTTATTGTATCTGTCTGACCAATTATTTGGATTATGACCCTTATCTTTGTCTCATTGACATTGTTGGCTTTCCATGTGGTCTAGTCAGTCTCAAAACTTTACATTATCGTTCACTCATTCTTTGTTTCAATCATGAATTTCCGTTGTTATTAAATTATCAAATTTAACAAATTGAGCATAAAACAAGAATTCTCATAATGCAGAGTAACACTGATCGGTTTCTCATTTATCAAACATTTGCGGAATGACATAATGAAAAAATCATTTGCATTTTTGCATCCAAATTTGGGTTTGGATGATGCTTCCATAACTTTTAATATGTCAAGGGGGATGGAAAATAGTTTCATCTTTGTTATATAAAAATTTTGGTTTCATTCAGGTGAAAAAGTACTATGTTAACTTGTTGTGATTCGCTGAGAAAAGATTTGAGATGGCGTTCACTTTAGACAATATTAATTTTATAAATCAACGATAATTGTGTCAGAGAATTTGTTTAGCAAAGATTGATTAACTCTTGAGGCGATAACCACTTTAGCTGCTTTTATGCTTTTATGCTAGTTTGTGGTTGACTCACTGATTCCTTTCAGGAACTGTTTTTCCTGTGGGCCATTCTTTGGCATTGCCACTGCGGCCTTATGGGGTTTCAGATAGGTCTTGTTGTCAGGAACATATGTTTTTGGCCTTTTTCCTCGTTGGGAGTTTCATCTTTGTTACTTAAAGTTTTTTGGGTACATTTTATTGTGTGATTTGCAGGGTCAACTTTAGAAATTATCTTAATAAGAAGATTGATTCTTGTTGTGATTCGCTGAGTAAACATTTGATATGGTGCTCGTTTTAATGCAATAGACAATATTAATTTTATAAATCAATGATAATTGTCTCAGAGAATTTGTTTAACAAAGATTGATTAACTCTGGAGGCGATAACCACTTTGGCTGTTTTTATGCATTTATGCCAATTTGTGGTGGGCCATTCTTTGGCATTGCCACTGCGGCCTTATGGGGTTTCAGATAGGTCTTGTTGTCAGGAACATATGTTTTTGGCCTTTTTCCTCATTTATTGGAGTTTCATCTTTGTTACTTAATTTTTTTTGGGGTACATTTTATCGTGTGATTTGTAGGGCATAAATTTACAAATAATATAAATAAATAAGAGGAGCAATTGTTGTTTCTGAGATTTGATTTAGCAAGATTTGATAAACTCTGGAGGCGATGATCACATTGGCTGATGCCAATTTGTGGTGGACCCACTGATTCCTGTCAGGATTTGTTTCCTGTGGGCTATTTTCTGGCCTCGCCAGTACAGCTTTCGGTTTCAGATAGGTCTTTGTCAAAACTATGTTTTTGGCACCTTTCCTCTTTGAATGGAGTTTTCTTTTTTTGTTACTTTTGGTCAATGAAGCATACATACCAGCCACTCTTAATCTCAAATTAAAATATACAATATTAGTGCTCATAAAGATATTTAAAAATAATTCATGTTAGGAAGTTAAGATTTAACGTTCTCATTAGTAATAATTTAAATTAATGAGAAGAGATATAGTTGATAATCTCTTGATTTCATTTTATATATTTAATGCAATTATGCCAATTTGTGATGACTCTGGAATAATCCCAGGGGCTGGTTTTCCTGTAGGCCATTCTCTGGCTTTGCCAAAGTGACCTTAGGTTTCAAGTGGATCCTACGAAATTATGTTTTGGGTCACCTTTTTCTTTCTAAGTTTTCTTCTTGTTGTTTGTTTTGTAAAGCTTAGTGATCCAGCTGCTTTGAAATTAAATAATAATAACAAAAAAAAAAACAAAAAAAAAAAAAAATGGCTACAAGAATTAAATCTTTCATAATTCTTACTTAGATATATATATATATAATAAATAATTTGTAAATTAAAATAATTCGGAAGAGTATCCAAGTGTAGGAGTGTACGGTAAAAGCAATATAATTATTCAATTAAACTACTGCAAGAGCATATTATTAGTCAATAAATACAAGGTCAGTTACAACAGTAATTATTGCATGCCTTATACGCCAACTACATGATGCTCTCTGTCTAGCTTGATTAATCTAGCACCAGGACTTGCGCCAGCTGCTGAAATCAGTGCTAGTAATGATAGACAGGATGCATCCGGACTTGCGCCAGATGCAATGAACTTCATGAAGAACCAAACATATGATTATTCATTTGTTAGTTCGGCAGGACTTGCGCCAGCTGTTCTAACTATAGCAAACATGATGGGGAGTGATTTGCCAACTGGATTTGGGCCAGTTGGTTTTTGATACAATATCCACAAGCTCTTTCCTACAGGTGGAATTAGTTTAATCTAGCATCAGGATTTGCGACATCTGCTGAAATCAGTGCTAGCAAGGATGGGCAGGATGCATCCGGACTTGCGCCAGATGCAATAAACTTTGTGAAGAACCAAACATATGATTTTCCATTTGTTAGTTCGGCAGGACTTGCGCCAGCTGTTCTAACAATGGAAAACATGATGGGGAGTGATTTGCCAACCCGATTTCGGCCAGTCGGTTTTTGATACAATATCCACAAGCTCATTCTTACAGGTGGAATTAGTTTATTCTAGCATCAGGATTTGCGCCAGCTGCTGAAATCAGTGCTAGCAAGTATGGACAGGATGCATCCGGACTTGCGCCAGATGCAATAAACTTTGTGAAGAACCAAACATGATTTTCCATTTGTTAGTTCGGCAGGACTTGCGCCAGCTGTTCTAACAATGGAAAACATGATGGGGAGTGATTTGCCAACCCGATTTCGGCCAGTCGGTTTTTGATACAATATCCACAAGCTCATTCTTACAGGTGGAATTACTTTAAATGTGAATGATTTATGTCCTTTTTCTTCTCCCGTAGAAGAGAAGAAAAAGCTAAAATTTTGCTTTTTCGTCAATAACTGCGTGAGTAAGAAATTATTATTATTATTATTATTTTTTTTTTTTTTTTTTTTTTTAATTCTTTAGATCTTGCTTTTGAATGTATATGTAAACACCATTTTTAGTGAATACAGCAATACTCAAGATGTGGACCATTTCCTCATGTTCCTAATTTGCTTCAAATCCTTCTAAATCTATGTTTTGTGGTCGTCTTATGTTTTCAAAGTGTGTCTGCAATACCTAGGTCAGCTCAAAATGAGGTCTGTATACTTCTGTGGTCAGATTTTACACTTACAGAAAATAAAATTCCACTAACATATAAATTCAGCCAGTCAAAACACTACTCAGACTTGCTTCAGGAATTATAAATACAATAGATGTTATGATAATGTGTCCCTTATTATCTACATTTGGAAATTTTAATTATTTGGTTATCTATTCATTACATGTAAATTTCAAGTTTCACTTCTGTGATGCCGCAAGTAATGGTGGATTAGACAGATGAGAGGTTGGAATTCATATGTGCTCTTACGATGCATTTGTAAGTTTGTGTTGTGGGGGTCAGACACTTTGTGTCTGTGTGCCGTTTTCATACCCTCCTCAACAACAGATAATCTTGTTTAATAATGTTATTGATAGATTTTGTCAATATTATGTAATTTGTATGTAATGATACAAGAGTCAATGTTCATTAATATATTAATGTGAACAATTAGTAGATTGTTATTGATAGGTTTGGTTTTGTGTGAACAATTACTAGATTGTTATTGATAGTTTGGTTGATATTATCTAATTTGTTTGTAATGATACAAGAGTCAAAGTTCACATTTAAATAGTAGATTAGATCAATCAGAGACATGTATAAATATTCATAGTAGATTAGATGAATCAGAGACATGTATAAATAGTCCTGGTAGATTTGATCAATTTGAGACATGTATAAATATTCATAGTAGATTAGATCAATTAGAGACATGTATAAATATTCACTGGTTAATCCTGTTAACTGACTGTCAAGTAAATTTATACCTATTTTGGTCTTAGGGCTTCACTCTGTTACAACCACGTTTACATTAACAACATTTGAAGTGAAGCCCATTTTATTTGTAGTCGTTTAATTTGATGTTTATTTTTAATAAACAAATTTTCCCCATTTTATGTGTCTGTTTTTTGTACGATAAATACAGAGTTTTCGTAAAATGAAAGCTCTTTTTATCGGACACAAAATAGATTATTAATCTTAGGCGAATCCCAAGCTATGTAATTCGTGGTTTGTTCGGATCTCGATTTGTTTGTAACGGTCTCTTTTAGCAATGAAATCTTGAGGGTGATCCAAACCAAAAATTAATCCGAAAGAAATATAAATTTATAGCAGATTTTATGTCTATCAAGAAAATTTTGTATTTTAAATACGTTTCAATAGTTCTTTTATATGATAGATATAGTTTTGCATTGTTTTTGAATATGTTCAACCATGTGTCAGTGTTTTTTTAGATTATGACTCAAATGTCAAAGTTACTGGAGTCTAGATATAGTCTAGACTCGGCTCTAATTGTTACTCTAACTGTTAGTAGACTCAGACTATACTATAGTTTAGTATAGACTATGGAATAAAAATTAAAATATATGATGTAGACTAGTCTACCATTAGACTGGTTGAATCGTCATTATTAGTGTAATAGTCGGCAGCACTTCCAGTCACTAGTGACATATTTTTGGAGTGACAAATTCATAATACAAAATTCATCTGGATTAAATTTGGTTTGGACTATTCTTTCATGATTTTAATAAAATGTAGACTAAAAAATATACAATCTTAGAAACTTAAGCGCTAGTGTTAACTTTAAATTAAGTTAAAAGCACAATGACCATATAATTTTGATTTAATTTAAATCAATGAGAGTGGTGATAGTTCACCAGTTTTAAATTTGATTTAAAATAGCAAGATTTGATGAACTTTTTGAGGCGATAACCAATTGCACATTAAAAATTTGTAGCTGTCTATACTTTATTTTTTTATGACTATAAAGATCTATAAATAAAATTTATGTTACAAATATTTTTAATAGTTTGTGTATATATTTGATAACAGCTTTGCGTGGTTGTTATTGAATCTGTCTGACCAATTATTTGGATTATGACCCTTATCTTTGTCTCATTGACATTGTTGGCTTTCCATGTGGTCTAGTCAGTCTCAAATCCTTACATTATCGTTCACTCATTCTTTGTTTCAATCATGAATTCCCGTTGTTATTAAATTATCAAATTTAACAAATTGAGCATAAAACAAGAATTCTCATAATGCAGAGTAACACTGATCGGTTTCTCATTTATCAAACATTTGCGGAATGACATAATGAAAAAATCATTTGCTTTTTTGCATCCAAATTTGGGTTTGAATGATGCTTCCATAACTTTTAATATGTCAAGGGGGATGGAAAATAGTTTCATCTTTGTTATATAAAAATTTTGGTTTCATTCAGGTGAAAAAGTACTATGTTAACTTGTTGTGATTCGCTGAGTAAAAATTTGACATGGCGTTCACTTTAGACAATATTAATTTTATAAATCAACGATAATTGTGTCAGAGAATTTGTTTAACAAAGATTGATTAACTCTTGAGGCGATAACCACTTTAGCTGCTTTTATGCTTTTATGCTAGTTTGTGGTTGACTCATTGATTCCTTTCAGGAACTGTTTTTCCTGTGGGCCATTCTTTGGCATTGCCACTGCGGCCTTATGGGGTTTCAGATAGGTCTTGTTGTCAGGAACATATGTTTTTGGCCTTTTTCCTCGTTGGGAGTTTCATCTTTGTTACTTAAATTTTTTTGGGTACATTCTATTGTGTGATTTGCAGGGTCAACTTTATAAATTATCTTAATAAGAAGATTGATTCTTGTTGTGATTCGCTGAGTAAACATTTGAGATAAATAACTAGATTCGTTCTGGTTGCGAACCCTAATAACCATATAACAGCCAATGGATATAATTTTACAGACAAATTGCACCATGTTGAGAATATAAAATGTAAGCAACCGACCTAGTCAACAGTGATCTGATATTTTAAGGCTAAGGCGAGGAAGCATATAAACAAGTAAAATAACTATTTATTAATTTTCGATATATTTCAAGTTATAAACAATTTAAATTTGATTACCACCTTTTGACTGCTTGACCACTAAAGGTCACCCAAAGTTAAATGTAAACATGTTAATGTATGGCGATATTACTACACAGCTGTCGAAAAATTAATCCATGTTGTATTTCCAAGAGAGAAACGGAATCTTAACTGAATGTTTCATCTGACACTTATAAGGTAACACTTTCAGTATGCATGCATTTTAGATACTCGAATTAAATTAGTTTTTTTTTAAGTTACTGCAGAAGTTTTTATAACAGACATGTGATAGAACATTTAGTGTTTATTTTGTATTTATATACATTTATTATAAGAACCCTTCAGTACAATCACCATGTAACCCCATGAGAACCCTGCAAGGGTTATCCTGGTGTTGCTTCGTGATTGTACTGAAGGGTTCCTTGTAGTGAACCTATATTGTTTAGAGTGTACCGATGGCTGCGGCTCCTCTAGTGGGATTCACCAAGAATATAATTTGTATGCCTAGTGTATATTGGGGAAGTATTGGATAAGCCTAACATAAAACACATGTTCAGTGATTCAAGCCACAAATTCATATTTCGCCTTGGACACATGTTTCTTGCATGCATGTATGCTACTACTCAGAAGCACTGTGACTACTAGAGTGTGACTGAAAATAGGCCCTACATATACTGTATACAAATATTTGGTTAGATATTGTTCAGTGTCGTGGCTCTTTTATTTGCATTAAATTTAACATTTAAATGTTTCATATTTATATATCAGCTAATTACTTCTGAAAATATAGCTTTCAATAAGCATGACAATAACGCCGTATGTTGCACGGGGTTGGGTGGATTAATTTGTAACGCGATAACATACATTAAGCCTAAGCCACTATATTGGAACTGTTATCATGCCCCAATATTTAGTATTTATTATGTACATTGTCAGAATCTCAATAATATAAATTTGTGTTTCTTGCGTGCTTCAGTTACAACTCAAAACAATTACTGTTTCAATGTAGCAAATGAGCAAATGAGTGAAAACGTGTACATATACACCTATTTAGCTCCATTATTGTTTATGTTTTGGCCATCTTTTTTGTATCAGACGTAAGTTTAAAATATGTCAGATATATTTATCCGCCTATATTAAAAAATCGAACTATAATGCCTAGTAGTCTTTACATTGTGGTCAACAACGTACGTTGAATTGAAAAAAATAAAAGAGGTAAATAATTCACACAATGGGTTTGCTTTTTACGTGATAACACATATTATTTTACTACGTAGAAACTGCTATCATACCAATATATTTAGTACATGCACATGCCTTACCAAAACACACAATAATAAGTTTGTTCATCTTGCGTGATTAGGCTACCGCTAAAAACAATCTCTGTAACTATGTAGCAAAAGCGTGTAAAATTGTACATAACAAAATATTCAGTTACATAATTTGTTATGTTGTGACCATTTCATTTGCATCAAACGTAGCAATCATATAGTACAGATATATATAAGCCTACATACAAAACATTTAATGATAATATCTAGTAGTTTAAAAGCTATAGCGAATAACGCATGTTGCCCTGGAAAATAAAATGGTCATTTAATTCATATGGTGGTTTATTTGTGAGGTGATACCATACATTAAGCTACTACATACAAACTGCTATCATGTAAATATATTTACCACAGACATACACCTTGTCGAAAATCAAAATGACTAATTTGTGTTTCTTATATGATTGAGCCACGCAAAACAATCACTATTACTACATTGTAAAAATAATAATAAATATAATATTTTATCAACTGTTTATTAGCATCAAATTTAGTATCAGCATGTGTTAGATATATATGAGTCTACAAGCAAAAAATGGAGCTCTAATATTAGGTGGTTTTAAAATTATCGTCAAAAACGTATGCATGACTGCTAAAATTAAATGATGAATCATGGAGAGGGTGGGTTGATTTGTGACGTGATAACACACGTTAAGCTACTACATACAAACTGCTATCATGCAAAAATATGTAGTGCAGATATACACCTTGTCTAAAATCACAATAATAATTTGTACAACTGCTGTATTACTAGGCACACGTTCCGCTGTTAAGGAGTTATTGGGTAGGTCAACTGCCGAAATTGTTTACGGAACGACACTCAGACTACCGGGCGAATTTTCACATAAGTACAATGTTGACGAACATACAGACTTAGATAACTATTCTGATAAGCTCCGCGTAGCTATGTCACGTCTCCGTCTTTGCCCACTGCGCGACTCAACTCAGAACAACATTTTCCAATATAAGGAAATCGACACATGCTCACATGTATTTTTGCGACGAATCGCAAATGCACCGCCTCTGACTGCCCCTTACGACGGCCCATATAAGGTCATCGTGAGAAGCGGCAGAGTCATGAAAATCCTAGTTAAAGGCAAGGTAGAAACGGTCTCCCTTGATCGAGTTAAACCTGCACACTTAGATAACGAGACCGACATAGGTACAGAGAAACAGCGTAAAACGCAAAATAATACGAAGAATTCGAAAAAACTGCGACAGTACGAAGGGAACCGGCTCTCAAACAGAATTCCGAAAAGAAGAGAGCTGAACCGAAAGCGAAAACACAGACACGGTCTGTGGCGGTTCAAAATGGTACGAATTTGGCTACTACTTCACAGCATAATGCTAATAGAGTGAATTTGCCTAAACAATTCACCCCTTATGTAGCGTCGCATTCGCGAATCCCCGCCGTTTCCCTCGCTAACGGGAGCGGCGGCGGTTTGCGAACATATTCACTTGTACCTTTACACTTACGGGATAAAACCCCTAATTCAAACGAAATCGACCAAACCACCTAATGCTAAAAACAATTCGAATATCGCCAACGGCGACCAAATTGTACCAGACGCAACCGTAAAACAAACCAGAGTTGGACGAAAAACCCACACTCCCGCACGTTTTGTACAGATGGTCCACGCCTTAGTAGCGCCTAATGACATCTACTGCGGGACCAGCTGCACGAGCCGTAACAATCATAATTTGTAAATATAAAGTTTGCCAGGCCTGGCGTAATTAAAATATAAATGTTACTTAATTAGGTTACTTATAGAAGTAATTTTATTATTAAGTACAATTGTATTAATTAGATTTATAAAGGTTGGCCGTTACCCGTAGTGCAGCAGCATAATTCGTAAACAAGGATTATTGGTGTTAAGAGGATTGGAACATTGGTGTTAAGAGGATTGGAACTCAGATATAATTACTACATATTAGCTCGTTATGCTGCGCCTGCGATGTTACCAACCACCATGTGTATTTTCACAACTGACTGTTTTACTGTTTGATTACTGTATTTTGGTTTTGTGCCTTTCCCAGACGGAGCGACGAACCGACGCTACCACCACAAGTTGGCTTGGTTCATACGTTTACACTTAACCCGGGGGTAATGTGGGGTTAGTGTCTCACCGTTCAGGACTGCTCGGCTTTCCCCGATCACTGACGAGTGACCAGGGATCGCCAAGCCTCGTTCTGACTAGCCCACGCCACGAAGCGAGCGCGCCTGCAGCCAAGCGCGCCATCAGTTAACTCATAGCCACTAAAGCAGGCGTACGTTCTGTCGAGAGCTCAAGGGTTTAGCCGCATGGCACCGATCGCCGTGGTCCGCTTGGGAGCTGTGTTTTATATGAATGTCTAGACTTCAATAAAGTGAGAAATACCTGAAAAATGATTTAATGAGAATTATTTCATCCCAACGGAGGAGGAGTTGATGGAAGATGGTGGAACGTAGCCCTTCAACATATTCATGTTGGCAACACGATCGATCCACCACCCCCCCCCATATAACTACATATTGACATATTGCCCATTTGCAGAAACTGGTATACATGACATACATGTATGTATTGTTCATGTGCTGACACTGAAAAAATAATAAACATATGTGATTAAATGTTATTCGCTAAGATAGCTATTAAAATAATTTCAATAAACATATTCTAGATATTTATCTATATAATTTTCTATGTACAGTGATATTGTATTCAATTATACCGCAACCATTCCGATACTCTTAATTGAAATTAATACTTATTGGTTATAGATTTCACAATTGAAATTAGCGCTGACCGTTGTTTACTCGGCTAAATTGCAATGTAATTGACTATAGGCCTAATACCGGTACTGAAATAATTGTAATAATAATTGACGAAAATAATTATATTTGTATTTGACATTTTTATAACCATATAATTGTACTTGTATTTGTCACAGGAAATAATTATAATTGACATTTAAACAATTTTTAATTGTAATTGAGTTTTGAAATTAACCCCAACCCTGAATTAACTAATAGGCCCAAATAGAAAAGAAATGAATGGGGTTTTAGGTACCTTTGTGCACATGTAGACCAAACTCGGCCAGGAGAGAACCTCCTTAGGATGGTGAGATGACATTGCCCACCAGACACAGGATTCGAAATTCGAACCCTGGCGATCTGTGGCCAAGCACGCTACCTCTCGGTCACGGAGGCTCTCCACATTATTGAATCTTTACGAGTAAGCGGGGAAGAAAAAAATTGAAACTTGAGAGATCTGGTAATATTTGTGAGGTTTTAATTTTCGCGAATTTCGCGAAGAGGGCAAATTCGTGAATTCAAGAATCTGGCGAAAATCATAATTATGATAGCGCTACTCAGGAAAAATGGAAATTTGCGAGCTCTCCGTGAAATGTCCCAAAATCAGAAATTCGCGAATGTCCCGATGTTGGGTCAATGCTGGGCCAGCGTCGGAGACGGTAGCCCAGCCTTGGCCCAACATCGGGACAACGTCTCGTGTTCGCTAGGTAGGCCTATAGTCTATTCTGTGAAACAGAGTGACGTTCCTCGGTGAAAAAAAGGTTATATAACACCCCCTCCCCCATACTTTATTCTGTGAAACGCAGTGACGTCACTCGGTGAAAACAAGGTTATATAAGAACCCTCCCCCATACTTCATTGCATTAGCCAGCTTGGTGAAAACAAAGGCGGTCGAGGTCATTGAGTTTCACAGAATAGAGGTAGTCTCTACTGTAGTGCCAACGTCTACCCACTCGCTACCACGATCGACACAACTTCAAATGTGTCGAAATTACCATTCTCATTTTCAGACTGCTAATAAAAAGCTTTAACAAGAGCACACTCGACGGAGATATTAGGTAGTCGATTTATGAAAACATCCACTCGAACAGACGGGTCGATATATCACCTCGCCCCCCCCCCCAAAAAAAAAAATATGACACAAGGTTTTTAACGGTTTTCTATCCTACTGGGCATATAGTGAATGGAAGTCTATCAAAATCCGACCTCTAAAAATGGATAACAACACCAAGATGGCCGCCATCGGCCATGGAAATCGGTAAAACAATCCTAAATCGCCAAAAAATCCATAATTAAGCAATGATTCTTGTTTGTAATCCTAATCCATATTTTTAAGAGTTGGGGAACTAATTAGATACACTAACATTTAGGCAGTGTCAAAATATTATTTTTCGACAAATAAAGGTAGGAACAAGTGTAATACCTCTTTTTCGTGTAATTTTGATTGGAAAATCAATTTCTGATATTATTTTCATGATTCAAGGTCATCTTCAATGTCAAAAGGTCAATTTAAAAGTCAAATAATGGAAAATATGATTTTCACCAAATAAAGCTGAGAAATTTTGTAATACCTCATTTTCATGGGGTTTCGACTGGTAAATAAATAAACCCATCATAATATATTACCTTGTCTTGAGGCGATTTTTAGTGGATAATCCATTCATGATATTTTTTTGGTGATACAAGGACTTCTTCAAGATCAAATGGTAAACAACGAGGTCAAAATGAAAAAAATGAAGATTAAGAGTATTTAATGTCAAACGTCACTTTTAAGGTCAAGTAAAACAAGTGGAATAACTATTTTTTTTAAAAAGGTAACAGACTCACATAACTTACTGGAAGATTCCTTTCTGGTATTATTTTAGTGATCGATTCAACTTCATCTCGAAATGTCTATTTTAAGGTCAAATGAGCGAAGATATGATTCAAACAAATTAAAATAACACAATGTAATACCTTATATCAATTTGATTTTGATAGGAAAATCCTTTTCTGGTATTAGTGTGATTCAAAGTATCATTCCAAAAACATTTTACGCAAATACAAATTGAAACAAGTGTAATCCATATCCTTGATGAGGTTTGTTGATAGTTAAATGTCATATTTCGAATCCTGTGTCTGGAGGGCAGTGTCATCTCATTCATCTCACGATCCTCAGGAGGTTCTCCTTGCTCAGTTTAGCCTGTATGTGCACAAAGGTGGCCTAAAACCCCATTCATTTCATTTGATTTGTCATGATCTTTATGGGTATAAGGTTATTTAGCTATTTTTGACTGAATAAAGTGTTCTTCGACGGCTCCCCACCGTTTTTTATCGTTTTTCCCGTTACCCTTTAACGCCACCAGATGCTCTCTAGCTCCCGCCAATTGCCCATCAACACATTTCAATCGCCATTTGACGCCTCTCCATCGCCCTTTAATAATTACTCATCCCCTTTTGCTTCCCCTCCATCGCATTTTAGGGCATACCATTACCATTTTTACACCTTTCTGTAACCTTTTATTGCCTCGTTGTCGTACTTTAGCACAGCCTCGTCGTTCTTTAACGCCTCCCCATTTCCCTTTAACACCTCCATGTCTCCCTTTATTGCCTCTCAATCACCCTTCATTGGACTCTGTGATGACCTTTGACGCTTTTTCGTTGCTCTTTAATGCCTCCTCTCTACCTCTTAACATCCCCGTCATACTTGAACGCATCTTACTTGCCCTTGTTTGCCTCCCCATTGCCTTTTAATGCCTCTTCAGCATCCCTTAATGCCTTCTCGATATCCTTGAACGCCTCCCCATCGCACTTTACCGCTTTTCCATAGCCATTTACCGCTTCCTCGTCGCCCTGTACTGCCTCCCCACCACCTTTTAACACACCCAGTCGCACCTTAACGCCTCTTTGTCGTCCTTCAACGCCTTTACATTGCCCTTCAACGCCTCTTCGTCGCCTTTTAGTGCCTCTCCATTGCCTCCTGCCATTTTAGTTGTGATGCCTTGTTATTCCTTGTAACTCTTTGTAATGCCTTGTTTAAAATAACATTTTCGCAAAGTTAAGTTGATCTTTTAACCTTGAGCATGCTTTAATCATTAAAAACCTAGCAGACTTATATTATCCAGTAAAAATCACACGTATACAAGGTATTATGCGTTTACTTTGTTGCATATATGTTTTTCACCTTCCCGGAAATTGAGAGGGGTGGGTATAGTATTTAAGGTTCCTTTTCATGTCAGGGAGGGGTGGGGATGGAAAAACATAAACACATGTGTTTAGCTTCATAGAAGAACTGAATAAAATAAATGATGTAGATACAATGTACATGTATTCCTTGAATTTCACTGCTTTTTCATGGTATAATTCCCAGTAAGGTATTGCTTTACGTCACGTTTTGGCACTAATGATCAATCATGTGACATTGTAATGCAATAAAAAACAGTACAGACCATTGCTGAGATGAATGATGTACAGATGAAGACGTGAGTTAAGGGGTGATAGGGCACGGTGGGTTGTTGAGAGCGTTTTCCTCCCCTCGCCCGATAGTATAGGGGTTCTAGGCATGTCTGGGGGATTTACCCCCAGGCATGTCCATATGTCCACAAACTCAGATCGGATAGTCCCCAGAGTAACAATAGCTGAAGGTAACTATATTGCCGTCTTAAGGCTACCACCTAACATCAGTTACTGCACTGACATTGACACTTAATACTTTGAGTAGGCATAAAACACTTGGGTATACACCATTTAGTCATAGCAATTTCCATCTTCTAGAGTCATTGGGGGTGGGGGGGCATCTTGGATTTAGCACTTTTCTGGTAGTCAGATTTTGAACGACTTTTTTCCGCCATTAAATACATCTCATTTGTGACAAAACCTCTGGAAAACATCTTTGGTATAATTTCCGGGGTGTTCGAGTGAATGTTTGCATAAATCGACCACCCAATATCTCCGCTTGTAATCAACATAACTTCATGATTTTTATATCAAAATGTTCTTTATTACAAAAGGATTAAAATGAAACATGCTTTGAGTCACGAAATAGTCACATATAACATTTATTTTTAATTTCTGATATGTTAATGATTAAAATAGTATTTAAAATGTCACACATATGAAAATCTTGCTATTTCAATTATCAATATATCTTAAATTTCAAATAAATTATAGGCGTGACTATTTAGTGACTCAGAACATGTTTCAACATAATCCTTATGGCGATAAATGTACATGTAAACATTTAAATCATCAAGTTATGTTGATTACAAGCGGAGATATAGCGGTTTCAACATTTTGGCGGCCATCTTGGACGCCATCTTGAATAATGGAAAAGGCTCCAGCGGGAATCAAGGGGAGTTTTAGTATGTTGTTTCTAATTGTATTGGAAAGGTTTCCTAAAAAATTCAGCATTGGCATATTGTTTTCCCCTTCAGCATGATTACAGGTCTAATACTATTCGCCTATCAGTGGAATTTCACGAAATGTTCAGGGTTGTTGCCAAGTAACTAGATATGGTTAAGACGGATAATTACTATAGTTGCATTGGCAATTTCAAACCGATCCTTAACAGTGTTTCTTCAATATCCCCATATCTTATGTTATCTTGTGATATCGACGCAGGCCCTAATTGAGGTGGCAGAAACCGATGTGAAATCCAATCTCTCGATGTCTGCACAATGCTGCCCAACGATAACATATTACTATGATATCCGTCATTGATTTTCTGAGGGGAATTTCTCATAATGCCATTCAATTTCACCATCCTGTAAAATCAATTCCCGGACACGCATACAAAACGTTACATTCCCAGCAGACACGAAACGCTAAGCAGATGTTGTTTTAAGCGCGACCAAACTCGTTTTATTATGTTTACTGGTTGGTTAAATCACTGTTCTAGCGCACGAAAGGCGTGTCTTAACATCGAGATTTCCAAATATTTGGTCGCAAATTAAACAAATAGGAGTAGTTTTAACCAGCTTGAAGTTGTGGGTGGCGATAGCGACACACAACTTCAAGTGGGTGAGAATTTAAATGAGATGACTTAGTGGGAGAAGCGTTAAAAAATTTCCAACATTATAGCAGCATTGAGACAACGATCAGGGAGCGACTTTTTCTGGCTCAATGCAAACATAAACAGCCTTAATTACCTTAATCGATTAGGCTTGTGGAGAGGTGACAAATATGATACTAAATTGTAATTATATTACAGTGCTAATAACAACAATAACAATTTATCACACTGCACTTTACTGATTAGGAGTAGACATTTAGGGCATTCTAAAATATATGAACAAAAGGACTGAAGTCCTATATCATCCCTCGCCATAAATTAGGTTAGACTTTTTGCGGTCACAAATATTCAAAAAATCGATTTGTGGGGGTCATTTTTAATTTCAGTAAAATTACATGCACATTTTCAGATGGTGGGTAATATGATTGTACAGTTTTTGTTGAATTTCAGTGTTAACTTAAAAAAAATCACTTGCACATCTCCATATCGTGGGGAATGTGATAGTAAAATTTGAATAATTTCCGACTTAAAGTTTTGGAGTATTTGCACCCCCCAAAAAATTAAAGTTGATCTGTGGCGGCCATTTTGAATATCAGTAAAACCTTAAAAAAGTCACCTGCACATCTCCATATCGTGTGGAATGTGATAGTAAAATTTGAATAATTTCTGACTTCAAGTTTTAGAGTTTTTGCGCCCACAAAAAAATTTGGAGTTGACCTCTGGCGGCCATTTTGACATTTGGTAGCATCTTTAAAAAATCACTTGCACATCCCCCATGTTGCTAGGAATGTGATGTTAAAATTTGAAAAAAATTGACCTAACAAATTTTTTTAATTTTTACGCCCCCCCAAAAAATTTAAGTTGATCTGTGGCAGCCATTTTGAATTTCAGTAAAACCTTGAAAAAGTCACCTGCACATCTCCATATCATGGGGAATGTGATAGTAAAATTGTAATAATTTCAGACACAAGAGTTTTTGCGCCCACAAATTTTTTCAGAGTTGACCTCTGGCGGCCATTTTAAATTTTGGTAGCATCTCTAAAAAATCAAATGATCTAACTTCTTCAATTCTCAATAAAATATTCATGGTTATAACTGAAAGAAGAGAAAATAAAGCTGGCAAAATTCCATGAAAATTGGTTGAGAATTAACTCCTGAAAATTGATCTCACAAAAATGATCACAAAAGTTACATATCATAAATTATTAGAATCAAAGCAAACACATATTAGTAGATATATTTTAATGTATAATGAGGATGATATGACAAATAAGGAATATCCAAACCAATCACATTACTTGAGACATTGTTATTTCATTTTCTGCCAAAACAGTTATATTAATACACTATACTATATATTAGGTTATATAAAATATTTTTCAAAAGGGATTAAACCTTTCAGCGCGGGGAATGACATTAGATATCAGAATCTAAAAATATATATATATTTTTCGTAATTTCAAGCTGGAAATTGTGTTAACAATTCCTAGCTTCAAATGACGAAAAATACAATTGACTTAATTCAGCAGGACTAGGGTTAAAAATAATTCAAACTGGGAGATTAAGTCTATTTTCAGAAATTAAAATGTTTAGCGTCCTCATTCATTTGAAGTTGGAATTGGTAATACAATTTCAAGTTTTGAATGAATGAAAAATTCTAAGCGAGTATCAGCAGTTCAAGAGTTAAATGTTGTGAATTATTTCACATTTACTTCACTAAACAAAAAAAAAATGCGGAAAATTAGACATCTTCTGCTTATTAAAATAGATCTCCACTCGTTCAGCAGTCTGTGGGATAGGTTCATGGTTAATGTTATTTACAATTATACAGCATCTACTATTAACCCATATAATCATTTTTAATCGATTTGATTAAATTTAATTTATTAAATGACAGTCATTGAAATAAAATGAGTGTTTAATCATCAAGATTTGGTCTCAAATTAAACAAATACGAGTAATTGTCACTTACCTAATTGAAATTGTGAGTCGTGCTAGCGAGACACAACTTCAAGTGGTTGAAAATCTAAATGATATAACTTGGTGTGCTAAGGTTGACTACATTATTAGTTATTTACTTTGACAAATCAGTAAGATATATGTTTTAAAATTAATAAACTGATGACATCCTGTGGATAATTCTATGTTTCATAGCAATTCTACAAAAGTAAAAAGTAATTTTTCTTTTGAATTTCAGCAACATAATGCTTCTGCAAACTTTCAGCTTGGCTCTTCGAAAGAACACAACACAGCATAAGATTACCATGAGATTACATGGCCAACACTCAATATGACACGTGAGATCTAATAACAGTATGTAAATAGGGAAGCAATAACCTGTAGTCTCCTTAACCTAACACTAGTATATGCCTTGTAAAGCCGAAAAGCAGTATTTGCTTATTTTACAAGTACTTTACAAGTAAGCAGATACTACCTTTTGGCTTTGCATGGCAGTATACCTCAGTAACCGTAAACCGTACAAGGCGAAGAATAACAATCTGAACAAAATTTTGTCAGCTGCAATAAATTGTAAGTTTTTTTGTAAACACTACCTCAGGCTTTGCGTTACTTATAGAACAGAAATAACTGAACCAACTTAAGAAACTGCCTTTACAATGGTAGCGCCAGTCAGAACATCATATCACAATACACACCCTCAACCCTTTCACTCCCAATGTCTAAAATAGTCCTTGGTGGTGAAAGGGTCGAGTAAAAAGAACTGATTGCTTAATCAGGTTGATACAATCAGCTACGGTTTTGTATAATTCAATTTTTTATAAAATATGTAAAAACCCAACTGGAAACAGCTGTGGATTTCTCTTCATTTTTGTTCACATTGTTTTTATGTGTGACGAGGCGAATGAAAATCTGCTGATTTCATCAAATGAACAAATGCAATACAGCAAATTAACCCTTCAAGCCCTCACTATGCATTAAAGCATCATTTTACAGCCCCGAAAACAGACCTAATTTTCCAACAACCAAGGGTTTTAGAATGAAAATTTTCATGAAACTGGTTCACCAATACATGGTAATTTTCTTTAATTTTTTACCCACATAAAATCATCTTCATCCACTACAAGTCGAGAATTGCGACAGCAATTCGCAGGCTTGTAGTGGATGAAGATGACAATGATAAATTCAGGCTTGAAAGGGTTGAAGCTCATTTTGATGTATTACTGTAGATCTGGTAATATTCGTGAGGTTTTAATTTTTTCGAATTCAAGAATCCCGCGAAAATTACTATTATAACAGCGCTCCTATAATTCGCAAATTCTAAACTTCGTGAAAAGTCCAAAAATCTTAAATTCGCGAAAATTTCAACACCCGAACATTGCCTGATCTATAGTATACCTAAATTAAACATTACCATCTCAGATAATTATAATGAGCTGTACTCTAATTCAAATTATTTTGCATAAACTGAGGGTTTAAAGCTGCATAACTGTTTTGTTTATTTCGATTAAAATAACCTAAAACGTACAAAACAATTATTGCTATCGTTTTAAAGGCCTTATAAATGCACTAAAACTGGGTAAATGTAGCGGAATTAGCTCACCATGCGGTACACCATCAAGTATTATTAAGTAGTGATTCGGTGTGTGTACAATATTCATGTAATAACGGTGAGGTTATGGGCCAATATAATGTTACATTGGCCAGTACGAAACCACCCCCTTAATAGCAAACACATACGTTGAATTGAATCGGCATAATGTAGGGCCAGTACCACAGACTATGGTCCGGCATGATTCTGCCATTGGATCAATGCCTCGTGTCAGCTGAGATACAAAGCCCCCATCACCAGCCGCAGATCTAGATGGTGGATACTGGGTAAAATCGGTTACAGTAAAGTCTGATGTTTTTAAAGATTATTTTATTTTACCGCATAGCGCGATGTATATCACTGTATGTGATAATTAACGATAAAATAAAATAAAGTCTGATATTGTCTAGTAGCATTTTGACTATATTTTGAAATTTCCATGAGATACCTAATAAAAAAATGCAAATGTTTTTCAAGAAAATCACGAAAATCCAAAGAGCGAAATCGATGATTTACATCACTGAATTTGATGTCAATTCCGAGTACAATTTCTCACGGTCTGGGGAGAGCGTCTTATTGGCGGGCCAAAGGCTCTGATGCTGGCCCACACTTCAAAACACCATACCGAAATAGGGTTCTATTTTTTAAGGTAGTGACATTCTCCATACCGGTACTGATAATAAACATGACATTACATGCAGATATCATCCATATCAGACAAAGTAATAACTTCTAGATATGTCTAACTGATATGAGACAATACACGTTGTACTGTGAAATGTATCTATGACCACTTAAAAAATAACAATAATTTTAAAAGTCTTCCTCTCTATGATGACCATTATCTGCCACTTGGTACCTTTAATGTCCTGATTATATAGACAGTATGTCTTACTCCGCTGTGAGCAGGTTTGTTTTGGTGGGGCAACAATTTAAAAAAACAACAAACTTAAATCCTTAATAACTCAGTAACCAGAGCAGTAAAATAAAAAAATAAAACACCCTTCTCCATGGATTATTCGTTTGAATAAAATAAACAAAACAGTTATGCAGCTAACAAAAATCACTTTTTCATATACATGTACCGGTATATTTTTTCTATATTTCATTGGATGTTGAGTCATGGTAGTGTTGTCAAAAATATAATGCATGGTGGATGGTTCATTTCCTCCAACATGAGGGTTAGTACTGAGGTACGATTGCATAGACTAAGATATTAAAATACTTTTCACTTAGGAAATAACACATAATTATAATTCATCATATTTATGAATCATACAACATTTAGAAACCAAAGACATTTTGTAAGTTCAACAGACAATATTTACAGCAATATTATTTTGTTTTGTTCAAAGCTATAGATTTATTACCTAATTCCCATGTAGCACAACCACCCATTGACAGCAAACTTCACCCTGGGTTTTTTTCGAAGTAAAATAATAACAAATGGAAGAATTGTATAGCTATACATATGTACAGTATTGCATACCAAACAAAAATTCAGTAAGCAGTTGAGATTACTGCATGGCATCATGTGTGATAGATAGTTATAAAAAGTACAAATTAAATTTCAATTCAAAATTAGAAAATCACAATGATAAACAATTCAAATTTGAATATAATAAATAAGATTAGCATTTTTTTTATATTAAACAAACTAAGTTTCATGGCATCCTGGGCAGTTTTAGAACATTTCTGACAAAAAGATATTGATGGGCAGCTTGTGTTAATTTTTTTTTTGGGGGGGGGGGGGGAAATTCGTACACTAAGGTTCATTGAATTCACACAACCACAACACCCCTACATATCATGTTCCAGGCCATCCGGAGCCATTGAGACAGATGCTGAGAAACAAAATAAAACATATTTTAATATAAAACAATAGAATTAACCCTTTAAATGCTATTTTGAAAAAGAATAGACAGATTAGCGCTTAAAGGGTTAAGAAGTATGTATTCAATCCAGTTGTACAAGGACCCGCCATAGGCCAGACTTTTTTTATTTACGGACGGAAATTGCCAGAATGCAATGTCAGGAATAAAAATAAAATTCAGATATATCCTAAAAATGCGGACTGTGTTAGAAGGTATAACTCTTTGGTGTGGGTGGATGAGACACGGTTTCTGGGAATGACCTCAGCAGTATCTGGTAACACTCAGGGAGGTTTTATAGGCCAGGGATAATTGTGTGTGTCTGTTCTCAGAAACACAAAACATGGTGAAATCAAAGGATTTTCACAAGAAAAAATATTTCATATGTGAAGTAGAAAAAAAATAAAAATTGAAAATGACCATTTTTTGTGATTTTATTTTGGTTAAATCAATGTCGGCAGGCCCGTAAATCATAATTATAACGAAAAAAGTCTGGCCTTAATGCAGTGTGTGTGGATTGCAGTGGTTTATTGGTTACTATACTATGGTCAGGATTCTGTCCACTCCAGGCAGTCACCCACCAATACAGCTAAAATATCATGACAAGCTGCTTATTGTGAATACAATATAAAAATTAACATTTTTGATACCATGATCATAGAAGCCACAGCCACTCTCTGCATCGTCCTCAAACTATGAATAGTAATTTAGTATACACAAGACTCTTTGTTTATTTAACACACACCAGAAATACATACCTTATATACATGTACTATGTTCAGGGAAACTTATATTCACTACAGTCAACTACTCACTTTTGACAGAGGGCTTAATTGATCGTCATTTTCAGTGGAACAATAATTAAATACTGGGTATTTTTACAGATCACCTCAGCACCTCATCTCAGACAGTAGGGACTACTCTAATTTGTTAATTACTACAGAATTGAGCTCATGATAGGGTAATCTACGTGAAGTTTTACCAAACTATTTTTTTTGTGTGCACACAAAAGACTGCACATTCAATGAACAAAAGATCAATATTTAATTCAAATGTGTAGAAAAAATAGGTAAATTTTTCAAAATCATTTGTGTATATAAAAGTAGATTAAAAATAAACAATATAACAGATGCAATATAGCATACAATGTAAATCATGACCTATATATTTGCATATTGCTTGTTATGTCCTCATTTTGGCCTTATTGGAAGTTTTATTATCCTCGAAAAGACTACGGATCATGATCACATGAGCAACTGAAACAGACACCATTATAAAAATCTGGACACTAGACCAGAAATTAACACGCCGAAAATTATCTTCCTGGATACTTCGATCTCTGGATTCAAGGACTCTCAATACGTTCTGGGTCTGTGTACTTTTGTCTAATTTCGACCTGATGCCATCTAATGTTTTCTGGAAGTGAACAATAAATACAATGATAATTTACAAGAATCTGATATCAAGGGAAACTACAATATCTAATTAGCCTTTCAACTGCTAAATTAAATAATTTAAATTTTCATCCAGTTGAAGTTGTGTGTCGCTACCATGACCCACAACTTCAAGTGAGTGAAAATTACTCATATTTGTTTAATTTGAGACCAAACATTTACAATTAATGTTTAAACACACATTTTCATTTGTTCCCAACAACTACGATTTAGGCATGTTAAACAGCTAATAAAAGAGATTAAAAACCACTATAATAGTGCTTAGCAGTTAAATATTTTATAAACATTTGTCCTGATGAGTTGGCAGTAAGTCTATTTTATATGAAGCTGGAATTTCTAACCCAATTTACAGCCTTAAATCTGGCAGTGGTGGATCCAGAATGGAGGGGGGGGGGGGCAATGCTTTTGGGGGCATTCACCTCAATTTTTTATGTATATCTAGGCCAATTTAGGGCTTAGAAAGCACTTGGCAAAATATAGGGTGGGGGACCCCCTTGCTGGACCCCTTGGATCCTTCACTGCGTAAAGTAAAAACAAATATGCTGCTGTATTCCTAAAGCTGATATGGGTAATTTCATCAAAATCAAATTCTTCTTTTGAACCTGGAAATTTTGTTACAAAATAAAGATTAAAGGTTCAAATGAATTTCAAATAAATTAGGTTGTGACATTTGAGGAGGATAAGGGTTAAAGAACACTAACCTTGATATCCTGAACTTGCATTTCAAAGAAAGCGGTGTCATCTTTTTCCAGGTCTTCCATTTCATCAAAATAATCATCATCTTCTTCATCAGTAAGAATCTCAAAGAAGACAACTTTCCGAGAAAATCGGCTGAATGAGTTGTCAATACATATCATGTGATCTCCATCTTCTTTAGTCACCAAACTGATAACAAAATTTTCATTTTATATTAGGGCGTTCCTGGAACTGTTTAAAATATAATTTTATGCTTACACATGATCAGTCTAACCCTCTTAGGAGCTATACATTTTTCCATTTCTATAAACCATGAAAGTTGAATTAATGGTACCTGTATGCCAGAGATGCTGGACGCCTCCCTCCCCCCAAAAAACCCCAAAACAACTTACTTTGGATTGACAAAAATTGGATTGCCTGGATTGGATTTGGATTGACAAAAATTGCTTCAATTTTCCCCAAATAAAGCTATTAATTCCCACATCAAAGTCAATTAAAATGACTGGATTTTTAAATCTACAAAATCTACATTCCCCCCGCCCCCCAGTGTATTGTTTGTACATACAAAATTGTGATAATGTTGAAAACAATGCACAACACTGATTCACCATAAATAGTCTGATTATAATAGTAAAATATCATACCTATGCACCCCAGCAGATTTTCTTATATCTGTCAACAACATTTCACCTTTTGGGGACTGCACAACAAAATTCACATCCATATCACCACCATCGATAACCTGAAAACAAGAAAGATGCATTAAATTTATACATTTTAAAAATAACTGTCTGTGGACACACATTTAGTGAATATTAGTGTTAGATGATGATCAGATGGACAAGCATATTTTCACACCTTATTACAAAATTTGTAACACTGGTGTACAGCTGTACCCAGCATCCTTACATCCTTACCGACCAGCCATCTAACACCACAGTTCAAAACAGCACATCTGGCCGCCTAGTAAGTAATTATTTTTATGAGTACAAAAACAGGCACTGTAGAGCATGGCCATTTTGGACTTGCCTTGGAGGTTTGGTAAACCCCGGCATTTCGGGTGTTTTTTTTAAAGATGGGACTGGGCACTCTCCTATTGGGGAACTGCTTCACTGGACTATTAAGTACGCATAACCAGTAATCTTCAGATCTTAAAATTTAAGCCAACTACCTTCTAGATGAACGAACGGAGGTGACAGTCATTCAGATAGGGGCCGTTCAACAATTTTAACACTTTTTTTGGACAACTTTTAACACCCCCCCCCCTCCTGGACTTCCTTCATAACCCTAGCTATGTCCAAGATTTGGGCACTCTGTGCCTGTACAATGTCAGACATTTTTAATGAAAAATGACTTCTTGGATTCAGAGTACTATGGCTATGTTTTTCTTGTCAGAAAACAGTAAAACCATATTTAGTTTCAGTGGGTCCTGGGCTAAAAAGTGGTTGCTATGACAAGATGGCCGTCCAAAATGGCCGCCAATCACCAGTCATGTCACTTGAAACAGGTTTGAGTCCACATAAATGGTAGTAAATAAAAGCATTGTGTGGTACTTGACATCTAGGAATGATCACTGTTATAAACTGAGTAGCTTAAAAAAAATTGGGGTAAAAAAAATCAATTTTAAGGATTTTAGAGCAATTAGCGTTCAAAACGGGAGTGCCGAAAGTAGCAAGCTCATACATTATTTCTCACGAAAAATCACGATCTAACATATACCTGTTATTGTAACAACCAAAAACTTTTTAAAATTATATAAAAATGTAAATTTTATTTAATTTTGTTCTCGATTATGCAATGGTTGCTCTGGCAATGCCACATTTTGAGCAAAAGATCCAAGATGGCCGCCCAAAATGGCCACCATTTGCTAGAAAGCGGCAAAAAACAGGTTTGTTGTCATACAAATTTTACATGTAGCTCTAGATGGAAGTCGATCACATTTGTTGACATAAAAGTGTTGAAAAATGTCATACAATAAGCATCTCTGAGGAGGAAGACCCTAGACTATGTGTTTTCAACCTTTGATGTGTCACTGTCAGGAAAAGATCGATTTAGAGCATAGTCATGATAGTGCAGCAATGCCATGTCTAATTGACCAGCCGTGATATGTTTACATGTTATTGGGATATTATAGGCCTGCTTAGTCTAAGACGTGAACAGCCACACAACATTACTTTGAAACATGGGTGGGGCTTCAGTTACAGTTTGGACCAGGGAACAACTAACAATATGCCAATTCATGTAGAGCCGTTAGGCCAAGCCGCCGAGAAGCCAATGTTCGCCGATTTCAACTCGGGTTTTTCCGAAATTCTAAAATGGCGGCGTCGGCGATTTGCGCATTTTCAATATTTGTTGGCAATTCATTGCGCGATTGTTGAACAAATAGTAACAGCTATGGTAAACGAATATGAAAAAATGATTCAACATATTTGTATTCCTAACGTGACACATCTATAAAAACACTCGATAATTAGAACTTGATCATAGTCGATGTTAAACATTAAAGCGAAACACAAATTGTCAATTTGTTGACATCCTGAGCTGAAGTGATGACGAACTAGGTCAGATTGTAAGACGATCTCTGATTGGTCCGTGAGGGCATTTCCCAGCCAATTAGAATATCGGCTACATAATGACACACGCCATGCATTTGCAGTCATTACATGGCGAGAAATGCAGGAAAAACAGCCTCAAAACAACTTTATTTAAATTAAGCCGATAAAATCTGCTTTGACAATTGTAAATTTTAAATAAAGCCGATAAAATCTGCTTGGACATTTCTAAGGTTAACACTTTTTGACGTTACTTTGACCATGCTCCGTAACGCATCCCATAACCACCTTCCCTTTTAACGCAACGCCTAAAGTGTAAAGCCTAAAGTTTATCCTGAGGCTAACCTGCTTCTTACTTTACTAAAGGTGAAAGCAAGCTTTACGGCTTAAGCGTTAAGTAGGCCTAATTGACAATTACTTAACGCTTAACTTACTTCGTAACCTAATTATAAGCAAACAATTAAATTGTTGTTGTTTTACCTTTACGTTACTCATTAGCGATGTCATGACAATGGTACTATTGACGTTTTATGCCCACACTAAATGATAGACAACTCTGGTTGAGCAGCCTTCTTGGTTCTCCCAAGCCTTCTAAGGGGGACATCACACAATTACGTAACACTTTTTTGAACGATTTTTGACCCCCCACTCTCCCTTTCTTAACGACTAACGGCTATAAGTATAAGTTAGTATAACGCTTTTTATTAACACGTTAAGGGACTTACGCAGAATATCTTAAACCCCCCCTCCCCCCTAAGGGTAAATTCGCAATTGTTGAGCGGTCCCTAAACAGTAAACTTTGACGATTAACTTTACCAAGTTTAAGTTTAACTTTAAAAAAGTTTAAGTTCGGTACAAAATTTTTTTTTTATTGAAGTTTCAACAAGTTTAACATCAACATGAACATGTTGTCGTTGAATGGTAGTCCCATTCATGACCAGTTGAATTCTGGGTAGACCAGGTCAACTAGGCTCGCCAGGAACTAGGCTAGTTGCACGGTTGCACGCCGACACGGTCACGTTTCACGTCGTTGACGTTTCAACTTTCTGAAGTTTAGGGTAATCTTTTAGAATAGGGGACGCTATTTTTATGACGTCGGGACCACATTTTCTGTATAGACTAGCGAGGGAAATGTGGTCCATAATTAATTGGACCACATTTATTTTTTAAATAAAGTACTTTTTATGACGTTTGGACCACATTCTTCCCGTATAGAGACGACAATGTGGTCCATGACCACATTTTAAATCAGTGTTTTGGGTCATTTTTTACAAATTCATCGAGTTAACGTTAGATGAACCACATTCTACGTCTAATAGCGACGAACATGTGGTCCCTCACCTGTGAATGTGGTCCATTAAATGGACCACATTTTCCGTCCTATATAGCGATGTAAATGTGGTCCATCATGACGGAAATGTGGTCCCAAAATGTGGTCCAAAACCCAGATGATGAATTCATGTCGTCCGTTTCAAATCGGCCGCCCTTTTGAAGCCCGCTCTTTGTGTTTAAAATGATATAAAAACTATAAAAGCGTGCTTCTTTTAGTTTAAAAGAAAATATATTTACTGATGTGAAAGACAGGTATTTTTATATTTTATTATATGACTATATTTGTGTTGAGATAATAATAACAAGGGACTATTTTTTCAGGGGTAAAACGCCGGGGGTAGTAATAGGTCTACATTGTCAGTGAATAGTCTAAGAAAATGGTGTCTTTCAGTTAAAGAGAAATTGTCTAGTCTAGAGTTACATAAACTGAAAGACAGGCGTCTTTCAGTTAAAAATAAATATAAACTGAAAGTCAAAAAATAATTATAATTTGTTATCGCACAAATATCTTGTCCATTCGGTAAAACTAGACTTAAAAGTAAAAGAATATTTTTTTCAGGTAGGCCTAGTGAGTAGTGATATTGATAAGGCCGCGGAGACGAGCTCTCAGCACTAAAAGAAAATGGCAGAAAACACGGGGGAAAAATGTGGTCGATGGACCACATTGTTGTCTCTATACGAGAGGAATGTGGTCCAAACGTCATAAAAAGTACTTTATTTAAAAAATAAATGTGGTCCAATTAATTATTGACCACATTTCCCTCGCTATATGGAACAGAAAATGTGGTTGTGACGTCATAAAAATAGCGTCCCCTATTCTAAAGGATTACCAAGTTTAGACCTAAACTCTGTCCGACGGTGGAGAATGGTCCAAAATGAAAGTCAGCTTTTTGGTAGGGTGCGACAAAACCCCATAATAACCCGGGATAACCCATAATAACCCGGAATGACCCATAATAACCACATAATAACCTATAATAACCTCATAATAACTTACAATAACCCTGTAGTCGTTAGGAAATAGCCATTACGAGCCCAAATAATAGCATAAATCAATATTTGAGAGAAAATTTGCGCTAATCAGGTATCTCAGCAGACAGTCGCAAGATGGTGCACAAACTGAAATCACAAAATAGTAGGGCCTACCCCAGTATATCCTTTTAAACAAAAAAAATAACCTGTAATAACCTTATAATAACCCTGTAACTGTTAACAATTGCCCAAAACAACATAATTAATTGAACATAACCAGGAGAATATCATGACGGGAAGAATGATTGCAAGCGTGATGACAACTCAGTATTTTAACATGTTTAGCCAGTCACGCTAGACGTAGTTGTGAATTACATTGACACGTACTGAGGTGTATCCAGTCACATGTTTTGTTTTGTTCTTCTCAGATTACGTGTTGTCGCCAAATATATTCATTTTTATTTATTTATTTGACTTTCCAGTTAATAACATGCAAAAGTGGTACAATATCGTGAAACATGCCATTATATGTACATGTATTGCCGTGTCCGTATTTTGTTGCTGAGAAAGCAATAGGCCCTACTAAATATAAAACATATTGAGACTGCACATAATTATATAGATCTACTTAGAACAAGTCTGCTTTCTATTCTATTTTGAAGACGGTGGTAATTAGGCCTACCACAAAAATAATTTATGGATCGCCTTCGAAAACGCTATTGAAACATAATTATTATGATTCTGATGATACAATGACACAGCAATTGCTGTTCATGATCATCGATGACAGAAGTTGAGTTGTGATAGAAGTCACACCTTGACAGTAATTAAGCCGATGACAACAGGTGAGTTGTGAAGTCAGGAGTTACACTGGAGAACTGGATTGGTAAGCTGTGATCTCACGATAAACTGAATTCATTTATATGGCTGTATTTCTTAATGACTACAGGGTTATTACAAGTTGTTATGAGTTTTTATAGGTTATTATTGTATTTTATAGGCTATTGCAATGGGGGTTACGCCTTATTGATAGTTTCAAACGACATTTATGCACCATCCTGTGATAGGCCAGCCCATTGATTGTCTGCATCAGCGCGAATTTATTAATAAAACATCGATTTGTTCCATTATTTGCGTTATTCGAAGCAAATACAATGCTGTAATGAGTTATTATGAGGTTATTATAGGTTATTATGAGGTTATTATGGGTTATTCCGGGTTATTATGGGTTATTCCGAGTTATTATGGGTTATTCCGGGTTATTATGGGGTTTTGTAGCACCGTTTTGGTATCCAGTTCAAAAATACCACATGAAACCTATCAAAAATGATATGTACCTGTTCTATGTTCCATTTGGCATTTAAATTATCTATTAAATTAATGTTATCCAACATAATACCGTTTTAATCCCCCGTTTTAAACTTTTTACCGACAACTTTCAACTGTCACGGCGGCCATTTTAAATGTGATACCTTGAACCATGGAAGCGTGTCTATAGCAACTTTCCTGAACGGATCATTCTAAATTATTTGGAGGGGTGCTTTTAATTCACCAAGCACTAGGTGACATGACTCTTAAGCGCTTGACTCTTGCAGTACAAGCTATGCAAGTTCTTTGCCAGCACCGAGGCCGATATAGCGCTATTAATAAGGACGAAAATAAGCCACAAAAACAGCAGACCATTGGGGCTAATTGCACCTACACTGAACACTCCCGCCGGTTTTCCGAAGTGAGCTCGTCCAGATGGTGAGCGGTAAAATGCGTAGTTTACCATCGGCGCTTATGGCGCTAAAGAGGGGAGAATAAAAAGGCTGATTAATAAACAGGTCGAGAGAAGTACTTGGATTTAGGTTCATACTTGAATCCAAGTATCATACTTGGATTCAAGTACGTACTCAAATACAGGTACAATACATTTTTTGGTTTAGTTTTAATGGTAACAGTTAAACAAAGATAAATTGGTGAATTAAGTTATCAGTAGGGTCTAGATGTAGATGATTCATATCTGTGAAATGACATCCTTTCATCATGGGAGTTCATATCGATTATCAGCTTGGCTTACCATAAAGTAAGTAAGTAAGTAAAATATTTGCTTTACTTCACTTTTCGGCCAGTATGGCCATTTAAGTGAAAATTCCAGGTATTACAATATCCCATATTGTATAGTTAAAGTAGTAAAGGAAAGGCAAAGCTAATAAAAGCATGTTCGTACTAAAATATTAAGTTTAAAGTGTTTGATATGATAAGATGACGATGCTCCTGGCACCTATATGTAACGAGTCTGATGACATGTTGAAGCGCCTGCACTACAACACAGTTTAATGGGTATAAAAATATCATTATAAATAATGTAAAATATGAAGTGATTATAAAATGAACGACTTTTCAAGTCACTATATCTCCATGAAATTGGAGTGATTGTGTAAAAACTACAAGTCTAAGTCAAAACAGTGTCATTGTCAAAACAAATATATACTATAATACTATATACTATAATCAAAAAAATAAACCCATTTAGACATAAATATGAATGACATAAACAATGAACAGAGAAACCATTAAGTAAGTAAGTAAATGTCTTCATTACTTCACTTTTCGGCCGGTATGGCCAGATAAATCATGAAACTACAAAAAATTCTCAAAAATTAAAGACTTACAGTGCTCCCACAGTTGGTAATAAGGTCTGTGATATTGGAGGACATCACAGAGCGATCACAAACCGTGAGGACACCGTAAGTCATCACAGGCTAATTGTACGGCAATGGCTTCTCTATGACATGCTGCATTATCCGCCAGGATGCCACAGAGAAACCTTTAAAACAATAAAGTGAAAAAATAATTATATGGCAATGGCTTCTTTCGGACATCCCGTCCATCGCCAGGATGCCAAAGAGAGACCACTGCAAACACAAAAACCAAATCATAGAGGAATTACGAGTAGACCTACAATGCCCCCACAGCTGGGGATCGGGTCTGTCATCGAGAACTAGCACGACAGAGCGATCATAATCCGTGAGAGCACTGTAAGGCACCACAAGTACAATGAAAAAATATATAAAATATATAAATATGAATATATAGAGAATATATAAAGAATTTGAACTAAAAACTATTCGAAAATAAACATAACAACCTCAGTACCACCGGAAAGCAAACACAAAAAACTTCACGTCAAAAAAATAGAAAAACCTGGTTTGATGAAAGGTTTGGGTGTGCTTGGCCTTCTAAGAAGTTGCCCAGGGGGAACCACGCGGAGGTGACACCCTTCCCCCCCCCGGCTTACCATAAAACTAAGCCAACAAAATGTATTGACTATCGTACTTGCTTTTGAGTACGTACTTGAATCCGAGTAGATATTGTACATTGAGGTGACACCTGACCTTTCAATGTCTGCGATACATTGATCGTCATTACCGCCATTTTGGCTCATCTAAGTACATGTGGGAGATATTGCACTAACTTTCCATGAAAGCTTTTTTAAATTTAACCTCCTTACCTTCGATTTCAATACATCAGAAGTACAGAAGATGGTCCAAACTGTATTTTTTTCACAGAAAATTGTCTATTTACAAAAATCAGCCCGCCATACCCACAATTCCTTGCATACAAAATGGCCGTCAAGATGCGCAGAAATCGATGAAAAATCGTCCTTCCTGCCCACGTTGGCCTATTTTATCGCAGGATGCATTTTGATGGATGTAAACACAAGCTGCAAGATGTTTGTCAAAAACGAAACATTTCACAAGCTGTGTGTCCAAATCAAAAGATGTCATTCAACAGATATGGTTTATTACTATTTATAGACGACCTAAATCATAAGTTTGGCTTTGTTTAACATAAAATTAAGCCAAAAAAATGTATTGTACTTGCTTTCAAGTACATACTTGAATTCAAGTATATTTTCTACTTGGATTTGAGTTCGTACTTGGTTCCAAGTACGCTCCAATGCGCACTTGAATCCAAGTACTCCTCTTGACCTGATAAATTAAGTGCGAGAGTATTGGCAGTTTTTTTATAAAAATAAATGCCAAATGGGATTTTTAATACACCAATACCATTTTTGTAATTTATAATGCAATATTGAGTAAATAAGGGGAAAAAAGCTAACTTTCATTTTGGACAATTCCCCACCGTCGGACAGACTTTAGTTAAAGTCTATCCGACTTTTTGGGTTCTATTGGTCAGGAAATTTTGAATCCAATCAAGAGTTGTTCCCCGAATGCCATAGTGGTCGAGTTTGTGTAAGAGGCGTTGGTGGGGGACAACGTCAAAGGCCCTACTAAAATCTAAGACAACAACATCTGTTTGTGTCTTGCCTTCAAAATTTTGAATAAATTCATCAGTTGTAATCAAAAGCTGGCTTTCGCATGAGTGTTTTGAGCGAAAGCCATGTTGTACAGGTGGTTAAATTTTGTTTTCCGAAAAATGGGACATAATTTGTTTACAAATGATGTGTTCGAGTAATTTGGCACAAACACATGTGAGGGATATGGGCGTCTACCCAGTCATCTGGTAATTTGCCCGTCTGTAGAGATTGATCAAAAATAATTTTAAGAAAGGGAGATATTTCGTTGGCAGCATTCTTCAGAATCAGATTCGGGAGCTCGTCTGGTCCGGGTGCCTTCCAGCCGTTTAAACCCTCGAGTAATTTAGTTACACCTTGAACAGTAATTTTAAATTTAGGCATTTCAGTGGTCCGGGTAGTTTAGGTATATTTGTGTTGTCTTCAGAGGTAAAAACTGAGCAAAATTGGTTGTTTAATATTTCGGCCTTACGTCTGCTATCTGAATGCAGCTGGCCGTTTCCCTTCAAAGGAGAGACACCATTTCCATCCTGACGTTTTGATTTGATATAACGCCAGAGTGGTTTTGAATTTTTTTGTTCTAAAGATTCAGAAAGTTTGTTTTTCAAAAAAGACCACCTGGCAGACCTGATGGCACGCTGGGTCTGCCGTTTACATAATTTGTACTTTGCCCAAAGGTCAGCTTTATTCGTACGCTTGGCTTTACTATATAGAGATTTCTCAGTCAATTGTCAACCGATTTGAAATTTTGTAACGATCATATTTCAACAGAATCCTAATATCCCTGAAATTTTCATAAAATTATATATCGTATTTCAAAAGTTAGACCATTTGACATTCTAGAATTTTATTACATGTCAAATGGTTTAACGTTTGAAATATAAAATATAATTTTGAGAAATGTTTACCGTTGTTAGGATTTAAATAGAAAATGGCCTTTGCAAAATTTCAAGAAAATCGGTTCCGAATTGACCGAGAAATCACCGAAAATCATGCGATCCTGGTTAATTTGACGGCGAGTACAGTGAACTTTCTTTTTATACCCAAAGTCACATTAAAAGTGATCAACCAGGATCGCATGTTTTTCGCTGATTTCTCGGTCAATCGTCAACCGATTTTTATGAAATTTTGTAACAATCATATTTCAACAGAATCCTAATATCCCTGTAAATTTCGTAAAATTATATATTGTATTTCAAAAGTTAGACTATTTGACATGTAATAAATTGAAATTACGACGTCCCTCTATAAACCCATTAAACTAATTCTAGAATTTTATTACATGTCAAATGGTCTAATTTTCGAAATATTAAATATAATTTTGCGAATTTTTTACCGCTGTTAGGATTTGAATAGAAAATGGCCTTTGCAAAATTTCAAGAAAATCGGTTCAGAATTGACGGAGAAATCGCCGAAAATCATGCGATCCTGGTTAATTTGACGGCGAGTATAGTTTAGACTAGCCTAGGGCCTAGGCTAGTTTAGGTTAACTTAAGTTTAGATCTAGACTAGATCAGGCTGATCCACTTTGCTTCGCGACGGAGCATAGCGCAAGAGTCCCCCGCTTGGACTAGATTTGATTTGATTTGATTTAAACTCAATCAGCTTTTTAGCTTATTGACGGGCAACACTGTGTTAATACAGCGGTAGGTTTAATTACATGAATAACCATGAATAACCATGAATAACGCGAAATAACACGAAATATCTGGCAATACTATATAAAAATGGTCGTATATGTAGGTAATATAACATACATTTATAATTATGATAGTAGTATATGGCTTAGGTCGTAATAATAAATTGTAATTACTATTAGGGTGTAACGTTTTCAAAATTATTTTGCATTGCGGGGCTTCAACACAACATCGCCCATAGTTTATATTTCCCACACTTGGTGTCACCCACGTGCACCTACCTGAACATCTAGTCACCAGGTGGCTCCGAACTGTAACCCTTCCACCGCTGAATAGTCTAACGAACCAGACAATTTTTATGTGGAACTATGTTTTCAAAAGTATTTGACTAGAATCATTTTATCATTATAGTGTTGACATTTTTTTAAATTTTATAAATAGATAACGTTAGATCAAAATCTAACGTCCATTGTAATAAATTGTTATATTTAAATCTAAAGTAACCTTGTTGTAGGTCTATACACATGTAGAGCGTTGGCCCAATGTTGGGTTGATGTGGGCCCGGCGTCGGCTGCATATATATTATAGGCCTACTGTTCATTTTAATGACGCAGGGTGCCATCAGTCTACATTTAAAAAACTTCCCGTCGTCAGTAAATATCTTCCTATCTATCTCTGTATCTATATTAGGGGAAAAAAACAATTAGACTACTGGACCAATAAGTTATATTAAATGAACAATTTAATTTTAATATATCTGATGGGTGGGCATAGTCGTGTACATGTAGCTGCATTGGAGCTAATCACAGGTGTTAACATGACTTGAAATGTTTGCCGCCGTTAAGAGTCCACACCCTGGATCGGGGGGAGGGGGCAGGGCGTCGTACACTTGCCGCCTACAAACTGCTCACAGCTTCATAACTGGAGTTAATCTGATCTCCAGGAGGGGGATTGATTTATTTTTATTTGACATCTAGTTGAAAACATGCAAAAAATGTTACAGAATCATTATTATTAATTGAGCATCATGTTATTAACTTTGTGCTTTGACATCATATAATAAAAGCTATTCTCATTCATTTGTACGTCTCATTGTTGCATGGCGAAATGATAATAAACAAATTGCTGTCTAATAATTATATTGTTTGTCTTCTTAAATAAAACATATATCATACTGTATCATACTGGTCATTGTTTGTAAAAATTGAAAATAAATCTTTATCAAGCAGTGCATATATATATAACGTTTTTGTCACATTATTGTATGACTTGATGATTATTAGAATGTTTTTGTTGGTTTATAGCTACATAAGTTTAATATATAATTATAATTAAACGAGCTATAATGTATTATGCGGTGAAGTAAGTGTGATTACGTCATCTATAACTCCGTCCGGAGCGGTCTCTAGGTAAGTGTTAATCTATTGCAATCAGGATCAACAGCTCTCACGGTTGCCTCTCCAGTAACATCTCACACCTCACCCCCCTTTACGCGGGAAAGCAGTATAGGTTCTGCTTAAATGGGGACAATTATCACAGACTTATTCATATTGCTTCCTAATCGCTGATGGTCAAGACTCTGTGTATGATATAGTAAAGGTTATCGCATTAATGGATCCTGCAGAATTTTACCCGTGTGGGGTATGTAAGAAACACGTCGAAGAAGAGCAACAGAGCATACAATGTTCAAGTTGCCAGTATTGGATACACGCATGGTGCGTCCCAATGGACATCAAGACTTTTGATTCATGGACAGATTCTGCAGAAGACACAGAATTCCTTTGCCGGAAATGTGCATATGATATCAACGGCTACAACTACAAGGCTGCTTTATCAAGGTAAGGAATTATTATTCATTAGTTTGACATTGCCATTAGAAAACCCTGCATGGTAGAATATTGCCAGTCGATCGGGATCGCAAAATAACACTTTTTTAAAGTATCACATTTTTCAAAGTCAACAGTATTGACGGGTTCACAAAGTAACACTTTTAACGCATGTTATAATATTAATATATATAGTAGTAATTACATTTAACCATTACTCTAATTTTTAAAGCAACTGTTACCTTTCTAAAAGTAGAATATATCAATATAGATAAATGTTCCCGTAATATATTTATTTCTACATTTTTATTCACATTATCACTTTTATTTTATGTTCAGCGACTTAATATATAATAATAACGTGATAAAGCATAAAGTATAGTAAATAATACAACGATAAGCTATGAAACCGATAGGGAGTATTTTTAACAATTCTACGGCGGTACAATGATGCTTTATAATGTTTACAAAAATCTAGCATTTACATCTTTATGTAAAATTAAAAATAGTGCACTGTCATATTAAACTCCCCATGTAGTGATTATCACAATATTATCATATAACTAATATATAGTTATGGAAATATATAATTTATTCTGTACGAAATTGATAGAAAACCAAATTATTACCGTACAATAATTAAACTTAACAAAGGTTTGTAAATTACTTATCAGGTTATAGGAGCAAAGCGGTGGTGTTTTTGATCTCAGCTCACAGCTGACAGCTTACATCTTTAACGAGTTAAAATAAGTGTTACGTCATCAAAGTGACCCCCTCCCCCCTTCTCAAATATTGTCCCAACAAGGAACCGCTTGACAACTGAGTGATGGCAGCTACTGTGTGATCAGATGCTTATGATCTTATCAACACCCCAATTTGAAAGGGGTGTTGGTGTTTGTGTGCTATTGGCGATATGTTGTTATGATCTTTTTTTGGTGTATGTGCATTTAGTATTAGTTCATTTAGTTTTTCACCAAAAAGATATAGGCCTACATTATATATAACTTTCCAGAATTTTCCAGAATGTTATTTCGGATTAAAAGTGACCATTGGTAATGCTAAAATAGGATGTTTACTTTATCGATTTCTTATTAACTGTCGACTGTCTAATAATAATATAGAACTGTCAAAATTGAACAAAAAAAAGGTTGATTATATGGCCGGTCTTCGTTACTTAATGATGTAACTAACTATTTTTAGAAGTAAATCAATTGAGGTTTATCATTCACGATTTATTTTATTTAATCTATTTTGTACATACGTGGTTATTCCTTTATTAATTTTGTAGTGTGAAAAATGACCCAAGTAAACTGATATATTGTGACTAACGTACAGATGAATCGGCCATATGCCACCATATGCCAGCGAAATATGTAATAGATAGTATCAAGTAAATCATATTTCGATGTCTGGAAAAAAAAAACATTTTTAATAAATTGGCAAAAGGGACCAATCGTTGGACAATTATACTACCCGCCTACCACAAATGATTACCTAGCCAGTGCCATGAGACGCAGTGTGTGCGGTCGAGATGTGACCTTCATAGACAACCCTGATCTTTGGCTGATGTGGTCAGTGACAATAATCCCCAGTGTTGTGGAAGACTATAATGCCAACCATTTTGCTGTACTCAGGCCATTACACCCGCGTGTTAATCACGGACTTGTGGATTTAACAAACACTCTGACATCAAATGCATCCAAGCGTCAATCTAAAATGAGAGAAGCATCTGACACAATTGTACCTCCAACTACAAACTCGCCTTGTAAGGACACCATATTAAATGACCTGTCAATTGACATCTCCAACAATAGTGATTGTATTGAGACGACGGCTGATGTATCTGCTTGTGGTGGCAAACCGCTATCATCAGGGAAAAACATGGGGATTCAAGAAATCCTATCACTTTTATTAAACCCTTCAGATATTGAACCAAGGATTCCTTGTGGTGTTAAGCAGAATATTTCATTTCTGATTGACAATTCAAGGAATGCTGAGAGAAAACAAAACAAAAAATGTGGATTATCTGATGATTGTGGGGCATGGGCCGCAAGCAGCTCATCACCTAAGTCTTATTTCACAAGTGATCTTAAGAACATTTTCCTTCGCAACGGTCTTTACTGCTATTCTAAACGTGCAAACAAGAAATACACCTATATTCCTATGGACCCTCAACCTGAAAGTGATAGTATTCTGGAGGTGCACAGATATTATACCGCACTACAATCTTGCTCAACCTATAAACGTCGTGTGACATGGCTGGGTTCTCAGAGTGGAGATACTCCCATGGTAGCCTGTGTTGAATACACTGGAACTGCGCCACGTTCAAAGCCCCCACCACATGGTAACTCAAAGACTAATACAACTTCATACCGTCAAACCACACAGGAAACCATGGACAAGATCAAAGATGTATGCAATACTGCAGGCCCCAGCACCGTGTACCAAGAGCTAATAAGTGAAGGTGTTCCCGTCAGAGACACACAACAAATAAAAAATATAAAAACTGGCCTTAAAAAACAAGCAAGTGATTTCTCGTATCATGGAAAAAACAATAATATAAAGCTGATGGCATGCAGACTGTGGACACTCTCTTACATTCTCACCCTATGGTACAATCAACAATCGGTGCCAAAGGCAAAACAACTGGTGTGGTGCTGTATTCGGTAGTGATGATGATAAGGCCCAGTCCAAAGCTATAGATGAGGCATTCCCCAATGTTAAAAGACTAACATGCACTAGGCATCTAAAATCCATTTAGCCGATTAATAAAGCCTATATTATTATGATTCAAGCAGCATAACGATCGCACTCATCAATAAAAATGTTATTCTTGTCTTTTAAAACAATTATATATGCTATTAGCAGTTATTTCGTGTTATTCATGGTTATTCATGGTTATTCATCTATTTAAACCAACCCTAATACAGGAGCTCAACTCTCTCCCTAGAAAGAGGAGCACACCCTCACATTATAGTTCCCAATTATAAATTCTTGTCATTTTCCATATTTCTTTTTTCCCATTTTTCAGATACATTATATTTTTCCAATATTTTCCCATTTCACCCTTGTGATAATACAAGATCTCTTGCCTTCCTCTTTATTAACCCTTTCTATTGTCACAGGTTCCAAATCATACTGTCCTTTTCAAATTTTCCCGTATTTCTTAATTTTACTCACTATAGTAATGAAGAAATAAAATCTTGTTTCTCTTTCCTTATATTCACTGAGTTTCCAATTACCTTATACTTCTCCAAGTTTTTCCCATCATCTTTATTATATTCACACTGCAGCAGTGTAGGTGGAGGAAAACAACTATTGGCTAGAGGAGAGGTCTTAAAAAAGGGGGACAACGTCATAACTTCATAAGGTAACATGAATTTATTTGTTTATTTATTTTAGAATAATGTGAATTATATGATGTATTTTATGGGAGATAGACAGGAGAACAAAGAGAAAGACAAGATTATATAATTGAAAATTTAAATTTATTCTTTTAGGATGGGACCTTGTAGGGAGTTGAAATTATAAATTAGTTCAGTGTGAATATAAGAAAGGCAGTGGCTAATCGTACGTGATTCTTCATAATGTAACTCTATGGGCAGCCTCGTTCACGAAATGACGGGCTCCCATTGACTCCCATTATAACTTTGACGTATGAATAGCCACTCCGTATAAGAAAATGGGAAAAACTTGGAGAAGTATAGACTAGATCTTTAGGCTACCTGATATTCAATATCAAATTCCATGTCCTGGGGAAGATATTGATGGAAACATTCTCTGGCTCCTGGATCAATGTCTACTGTTAAATCTAGTTCAATAGCATTGTCAATATTCACAAATAAACACAAAAACAGAATAAAAATAATTCCACGGGACTCCATTTCGGTTCTTTGGGAGTAGACTACAACTTCCGGTTTGAGCTGGCAACACAGGCGGAAGTCAACGCGGCACAGTTCTGCAGTCGAAAAGAAAAATATATGAAATTGGCATTGGGAAACAGTTACATGCATTGTTAATTAGAATGGAACGAGGCTTTCGGAGGAAGCTATAGATTATTATGTAAAAAGCGACATCTATGTGTGAGAAATGAGGCCAAATATCCTGCTCCAAGAGCAAATTATCATGCTTAAACCTATACATTCGCGTATTTTTTTTTGATTTAATATCACATGTGAAGATATAATGGCATAATGTTGGGAGCTAGATGTAAAATCTTGCTTTCACTGGCAAACTTATTGAGAACAGGGGCGTGCACAGGGGGGGGGGGGGTCAGAGGGGTCCCCCCCCCCTTTAGCTAGATTTTTTTCGAATTATCCAGGGATTTCCCCCGGAACCCCCATTTTTTCAAAATTTTACCTGTTTACCCCCCCTTTGACGGAAAGCTGCGCACGCCCCTGGAGAAAGTTGTGCTAAGACGACTCAGTAAGCACATGTCCTTGGTTAACCACTTCAATCTGCCTAAAGACCAATACACTCCACAGAGACGGCACTTATGAAAGTACAGCATGACATCTCAGATCAGCTGGATAAAGGCCGGTGTGGCACTGCATGGTTCTTCTAGATCTCAGTAGTGCATTTGATACCATCAATCCCGATGGAGTAATAAGTCCACTGGAACAACATATTGGCGTGAATTAAAGGTGTGGCACTGAGCTGGTTCAGGAACTATCTGAATAAGAGAAATCAAAGTATTAGGATTGGTATTGTGGGGCCCAGCGGCCGGTTTCCTTTCGGCCGGCGAGACCAGATGGGAGTGGGAATTGATAAGTTGCTGTTTCCCGCCGGGTCTCGCCGCTAGGCGTTTTTGTTGCCTCTTCCCGCACTTACAAATCAGCCAGTGAAGCGTCCAGACGTCCAGACGTGCCGCCTCGCGACCAGCGGAGCTATAACCACGTGGCAGAGCCCATCAACCTAGCTATCCGAGAGATTATGTGTACAATGAACCTATAATGACAATTGAGATAATAAACCAAAGAAAGAGATTTCCAAGATGATTCATTGTTGACCGCTGCCCAGGCGGAGAGTTTAAGTTAAACTTGCGAGATCAGTGGATGGGGTGCGCAGCAAGGACCAACGTGGAGACCGCACGCTCAATCCGGCCGACATTACGAGTTAAACTCGAACAATGTCGGCTGGATTGGGTGTGCGGATCCCGCGAGTCAACCTCAAACTCCCCGTCTGGGCAGCGATTCACAATAAAACATCTTGGAAATCTCTAGCTACCGGTATTGTTCCAAATATGACAATATGTCTGTTATTTGGTCCAGTACTGTCATATGAGATGGGGGTGACATACGGTCATTGGGGGGGGGGGGGCTACTACCGTCTAACCCCTATATTACCTCTGTAACCTCGTGAAATGTGTTTGGTGTGCCTCCGTGTTGGACCCAAGTGTGTTTTAACCATCATAGACATCTCAAATGAACAGAATTATAGCAAAAACTAACTATTTTCACCCTTTTGGGCTGATTTGACCTTGAGATGACCCTGACATAACCTTGGGTAACACCCATATGAAGCCGCACCCCAGCCCATATCACCATCTTTACTTGGGTTGGGCTTCATCACATTTAAAGGAAGTGCTAGTTATTGGTCCAAACATGACAATATATATATGTTACATACTAATTATTTTCACCTTTTTTGTCTGATTTGACCTTCAGACGACCTTGACATGACCTCGGTGTAATACCTGTATGAAACCCACCTTAAGGCATGACACAGTGTGTACTTGGGCTTACATTCATCTGCTAATTGAGTTTTTAATAGAAGTACTGGCCATTTGTCCAAATATTGCGATTTTTCCCGTGACATTCTCATACCAGAAATTGAATAAGGGTGAGAAAAATTACAAAAAAAAATTTCTACATCTTTGAACTCTGTTTTCTCAAAATGACACGATTTTTAAATTGATATTTTCCGATTTTGCCGGAGTTACATTTTGGAGCTATTTTTCCTACAGGTTTGTGTAGCACCTCATTTTAAAGGTACTTTTATGGAGATTCAGGATCTGGTTATAACTCCGATACCCCAAAATGTTACTTCCGATTCATTTTGCCAGATCGGGTCACATGGCTATGGAGCGTACTGGTACTGGAGCTAGGGAAGTGACCACTTCCACTATGATTAACTAATGGATCAGTTACTCCATGAATGTATGTACCATGTCGATTGAAGAGCATTGAATAAAAGAGGCTGGTCTGACGACCTAGACAGCGTTGTAACTGGCCAGGCAAAGCAGTTGGTAGTTACGCCAACCGCACGACTTTTTTTGTATAAACATATTTTATCAAGCAATTGAAACAGTTACAAAATAGTAATACAAGGTTTCGCTCGCTGAGTGGTGACATGATGACTGGTTTCGTGCAGGCTGCTGTAGTTGGTGCGGGGGTGGAGGGGGCGCAGCGCTCCGTCTTGTAATTTAAGTCAGTGTAGATCCATTTAAGTGGAAGTCAGGGCAAGAAAAAATGTACTGTGATAGTATAAAACAGTTATAACTGGTTCGCTGAATACAATGTGGCGTTTATAACTTAAATATGACAGCAGCGAGTCCATTAACTGAGCATTGCGATAGGTTGCATACGCAGGTAGTAGACAAGATGCTGTCATATGAACAATGTTAAGTATAAGGTAAAGGTAAATATCAAAAAACACTTGGAATACACGCTGCTGGCATATACACAGCGCAGCGTAAAATATGATAACCGCACGACTTCACATCATGCCTCGTTAATTATCTATAAGTGTTGACTTACTTCTTCCAATATGTTGTGCTGAGACTACAATATCGGGAACCTGAAGCTGACTGAGTAATCAGATGCGTTTATCTGGGATGAGCACACATTATACACCCATTCTTTCATTCATTCGGCCGGTTATGCATTAATAAAGCTACATACTCACCTAAAATGTTTTGATTATTTGACTAATTGACTGACTAATTGATTGATTTGTTGATGGATCGATTCCTTTATTGATTGAACTAGTTGATTGATTCATTCATTGATTCATTCGTTGGTTGACTGATTACTTGAATAATTAATTTCTTCATTGATTAAACAATTGATTTATTCAAGTATTCATTAATTCGTTCAATCATTCATTCATTTGATCCATGGCTTATTCATTCATACGTTGGTTTTATTGATTGATTGATTGATTGATTGATTGATTGATTGATTGATTGATTGATTGATTGATTGATTGATTGATTGATTGATTGATTGATTGATTGACTGATTAATTGATTGATTGATTGATTGATTGGTTGATTGATCGATTGATTGATTGATTGATTGATTGATTGATTGATTGATTGATTGATTGATTGATTGATTGATTGATCGATCGATCGATCGATCGATCGATCGATCGATCGATCGATCGATCGATTGATTGATTGATTGATTGATTGATTGATTGATTGATTGATTGATTGATTGATTGATTGATTGATTGATTGATTGATTGATTGATTGATTGATTGATTGATTGATTGATTGATTGATTGATTGATTGATTATTTCTTCCTTTAATAATTGATTAATTGACTAACTGATTCATTGATTGATTCATTGATTGATTGGTTTATTTATTAATTTATTGGTTGTTTCATTGATTGATTTATTGATTTCCTAATGATTAGTGGATTGACTTCTTCATTAGTTATTTGATTGATTGACTGACGGTCAATTAATTAATGAAAATTAATAAATTATTTGATCGATTGATTGATTGATTGATTGATTGATTGATCGATCGATCGATCGATCGATCCATCCATCCATCCATCCATCCATCCATCCATCCATCCATCCATCCATTAATGAATGGATCGATCAATCGATCAATCAATCAATCAATCGGACGGTTTTAATCGGTTTCGGTCTGCATGGCTTGCTTTCAGGAAAAAGACCCACCCCATTCGAGGGTGTTTGATTTACTGATGTGGGACAGCTGAATTATGATCTTCAATTGCACTTTCTCGTCACAACTGGTTAAGTGTATATTTAATCATCAACACAATAATTAACATTTTTTGTCGCATTTTTATTATAATTATCAGCTATTGACAGTTGATTGGCTTTTGATAGTTGCAGCCACATATATGTCAACCACAGCGCTATTGCCGCTTCTTTGGACATGCATAGCCTACTGTACTAGGCTATACCTGTAAGACAAAATTTACAAGAAAACAATTAAAAAGTGGAGATAATATTACTTTGTAGGCCTGTGGGGACCGTTTCGGTTTCGTTCGCCAGGGGTCAGCACCTGACGAGGAGCTGCATCCCCTGGCGGGCGCTACCGACGGTGCTGAGCCTCGAGACTAAACCCACTCACCCTTTCACTTGCAACTCAACCAGCGGGCTAGGCGGACGTCCCGTCCTAGCCCGGCTCAGCTCAAGCCACGAGGCCGCGCTCAACATTCCATCACCATCCTGGGATCCATCTGAGGCAGTGCACAGCGAAGTTGAAGTTATAATCAATAAAGCATGATCCAGGGCTGGCCAATTGTCGCTATGTCGCCCATCAGAGCGACAGGCAAGGTCAAAACGCACCAAAGGGCTATATTGCGCGACAAGAAATGATTCCAGAAATTGCCAACATTCATGTAGGCAGGCTACATAATGAAATGGTATGAATGCAAAGTGATGCAAGTCCTCATAGTTTGCACACAGCTTTTGTTTGGTGCCCATAATAATTTGTGTAGAGCGCCAATCAATGCAACGTTTGGCCAGCCCTGGCATCAAGAACCATCATCGAGTCAACCTCAAGTTATTTATGTACCGTCGCTCAGACGGGAGTTAGAATAGGCTAGGAACTTCAAGCCAAGTTACTTCGTCCTATCATTGGATCGTCTTATGAGTTCCTTCGTCCTATCAGGCCTTTGATTTAAATGAGAACCAGTTAAATCGGTCCCCCGAAACGGCGAATAGTAACAAATAGTAACACAAATATCGAATAGTAACGAAAAGGACCAGAAAACGGCATAATATCACCTTATTTTTGGTTTTACTATGTCTATTATACCCCATTGATGCTATATATGGAATGTGGAAACGAAATAAATATTGTAAAAAATGTTTTAATCGTGTTTTATTATCGGTCAATAGGCGCTATACATTGTAATGTATTATCAATAGGACTTCATACAAACGGCGAATAGTGAAGAATAATACTAGAAACACGGTATCATTGCACGTTATTATTTATTGTCACATGTTTAGTATACCTAATGCTTGTATATATAGAATTTAAAAAGGAAAAAAACGATTTTGACAATGCTTAAAGGGTGTTTAATTGTCGGGTAATGGGCGCAAGATGTAACCAACAGGTTTTCAAACAAATGGCGAATAGTAAAGAAAAATAATAGAAAACGGAATACAACCACATGTTTCTTTATTGTAACATGTATAATATATCCAACTGATGATATATGCTGAATATGAAAAAGAAATAAACATGTTATCACCCCTTAAATCGTGTTTTACGGCTGGTCAAGGATAAAAATGAAACGTTGTAATAATGAACACATAATATATATAATCGACATACTAGTAATATATTAAGATAAATTGTGTCAGATAGAAAAGTATATAATTACACCCGACTTGTTTTTAAGATATTTCCTCGCGAGCGTTGGGTATGTGCTAGATATGTCAGATATGTGAGTGTCGAATGATTTGTAATGTATGTATCAAACAAATGGCGAATAGTAAAGAAAAATAATAGAAAACGGAATACAACCACATGTTTCTTTATTGTAACATGTATAATATATCCAACTGATGATATATGCTGAATATGAAAAAGAAATAAACATGTTATCACCCCTTAAATCGTGTTTTACGGCTGGTCAAGGATAAAAATGAAACGTTATATTAATGAACACATAATATATATAATCGACATACTAGTAATATATTAAGATAAATTGTGTCAGATAGAAAAGTATATAATTACACCCGACTTGTTTTTAAGATATTTCCTCGCGAGCGTTGGGTATGTGCTAGATATGTCAGATATGTGAGTGTCGAATGATTTGTAATGTATGTTGTTTACTTCGTATGTAAGACCTTAGCACAAAGTACATAAGAAAATAACACATTCTAACAGTGTAAAGTAGATGATACATTTCGCCATTCGTGTCTCTTTTTCATGCCATGTTTAACAAACAATGTTTCACATAGGTCTATCACCGTATTTATGATACAAATTTACGATATATAAGATGTATGTAAAATATATAAAATATATAAGATATGTAAAAATATATAAGATATATAAGATATATAAGATATATAAAATATATAAGATATATAAGGTATATAAGATATATAAGGTATATAAGATATATAAGATATATAAGATATATAAAATATTAGTACTGTATTTATTGATCAACCGTTAAAATCTACGTTGTTTTTACAGTTAACAACTTCTTGAAGTAAATCACGAATAGTCAAATGGTTAAAATGTTTATCCGACTAGTATATTATTCAAAGGTGAATAAAATATATATTATTTATTTTTACAACGATCGAAGAGACATTATATATAAAAATGAATTTGTTAATTCATGTTAATTAACTAGTATTAGTCATGAAACAAATCTGTTTTCCCAATTAGTTTCAAGGAATTGTAAATATGAATACGCATCCCTTTGATAACTGATTTATATTCTTTCGGTATCACTTTGTTAGACGTGTTAGATATGTTAGATATTTTAGATATGTCCGATATGTCAGATGTGTTTTCTGGTCCTTTTCGTTACTATTCGATATTTGTGTTACTATTTGTTACTATTCGCCGTTTCGGGGGACCCAATTAAATTACTGTATATATCTACATATAGTTAATAACATCATACCCCATCTATATAGGCCTATATACTGGTGTCTGTTTCTATACTAGGCAGCGGTTGCTTGTTTGGATAGACATTTTTCACTTTCCTTGCTATAAAAATACAAATAAAATATATTTATATTTATTATTATTATACCCAGTAGACTGTGCTACATACACCCTTTAGTCCACAATTCCCACTATATGCCTCTTAATGGTCGGTTTTGGTGGGTGTCGGCCGGTATCGGTCGGTTTCGTGGAAAAGATGTAGCTATAGGCCTATAGCCTGCCGCTCTAACACCGCTGGTGTTATGTCAGCGGTTGCAGACATGTAGCCTACCTTGCATGACATCTCTGTACCATCTCTACTTTTTGGTATTATCAAATGTATGTGGGCTCCAAACCGACTCAAACCGGGATGGTGCCTCTAGTGTTTTTTTCAATAGGAAGCTGGTCAGCCGGGCTGGGAGCGGCGACCTCGCCAGCTACCCCTGGGTGAGCATTTGTCACCTAACTTTTGATATTTTTGTGAAAAATATTCAATAAACGTTACTGGTTATTTTACAGCGATTCTCACGATAGATATATACTATTTATTAATTGGAAATACCTTACCAGGGACAGAACTTTCCTATTAAAATTATTCACATTCTGAAACATTTTTATTTATATCGTCAGCTATAATTTTTTGCACATATTTTTTCAAAGATCGTTAAATTTCATTTTTATTATAAATATTTAGACAAATTTATGCGCAAGTTCAAGGCTGGGGCGCTGAACTTCTTCCTAATTTGCATTATCACCTCTCCCAAAGAATAAACACCTTATATATAAATTAAATAACCATATTTTAAAGTTTTTTTAATAGATAAAATGTTTTATTTGAATTCATATGCTTATATAACATTTTTCTAAATGCTTTTAAATATGAAATTGTATGTGGTTTAAAAAAAATGTTTAGAAAATATCTCAGTCGGAGCGTATGAATATATTTAACACTATTGTGCATCGACGTTCATTTTTGTCCATATTCCAGGTGCGACAATTCTATATTATTAATCTGAAATATGCAAAAGGGCATTGTATTTCTGAATAGTATTATGCGTTTGCAATATTGTTAACTGTGTTAAATATATAAACGTTGTTTATTTCTGCAAAAATATGTCATCAAATCAACTTTCTTAACAGTTGTTACACAAGTGATGGGTCATTTCATCGGGGTGACAAGGTTTCCTGTCATCCGCATGATCGGGTGCCTCCGAGTCCGTGAGTCCCAGCAAGTTGCATGAGTTGTGATGGGCCCTTTGATGGGTCTGTGTTGACATTATTAATTACAAACTTTTCATGATATATTTAACATAATGCAAGACCCAAGCGAGTACGAAGATGGTGAGGCCATTGAATGTGAAGGAATTGACGAAAGAACAATGCAAGAAATGATGTTGCAGAATTCTTCAGCGTGTCCGTCTGAAACAGATGAAGTGAATGCTTTTATCCCCCCCTTTTTGAGGCCCAGAAACAGCGCAATATCCTTTGGGCTGGATTCCCTACATGATGTAACAGAAGAGTGTCAACAACAAACGATGCAACAAGAGCGTGCAGAAGCATTGACCCTTGAACAAGAACATGAAGACATGGAAGAGGCCATGTGTAATTACCCTAATAATATTGTGAAACGAAGTGAAGACTCAGAGCCAGAAGAGCCCATTTCCCCCATGAATTTTGTCAAACAAGATCCCCCAAAGACTGAGACCAGTGAGAGTGAAGAGGTTATGCCTATGCCATTGGCTATTGTCACCAGTCCTAATATTAATAATGATCGGGAGGTTCCAAATACTCAGAGTGTGAACAGAAGTACTGGTGGTAGTACTGTTTTTGACAATTTAAAAATTGAAATGGATAATTCAGAATTAGATTCTGATCTTGTTTTTCATCACTCTGCTGGTTCCCACATGTCTGATATGTCAGTGGCAGAGCCACAACATTCACATGAGTCTGAGATGACACACTTCTTAGTTTCCGTAGGTGATCATTCCGATATAATGAGTGATGGAATGCAGTCTGTAAGTTATAGCACAAGTGACAATCAGTCTATGATGATGGGCGGTAGGGAGGATTTTATAGAGGATGGTGGTGAAATAGACAGTTTTCTAAATGAAGGGAATGGAGAAACGTGTTCTGTCGGTACAAATTTCAGTGACTGTGCAAGCTCACATCTGCAATTATCATTAGACCAGGGTACTCGCCAAGAACAGGTGGTGGGCCTTGTAGACTCGCTACCTCCTGTTCCAATTAAAGTTGTGCGTAGAGGACGAGGTAAAAAAAAGAAACAACAACCCATTGAAGAAGAAGACTGGGGAGATGAACCACTCAGCTATGAACTGTATCAAGGATACAGGATACTCCGTGAGCTTATGACAGATGTAAACCGTTCAATAAATTGGCCATTTATTAATAAAGTGGACCCAGAAGCTTCAGACGCATTTGATTATTATGATAGAGTCAAAGACCCTATATGGCTAAATAAAAGTGAGTAGAATGATCTGTTGCTTTCCTAACAGTCTCTAAGATACATTATGAACATTCTTATTTAATTTATTCAACTACATTATTTACAGGGCTCCATTGTAAGTTATATTTGCTAACACAATTTTCAATTAAAAATAGGCCTACAAACTTTTTTGTAGGGACTAGGACCTACTACTAATTTTATTTTTATTTTACTAAGGATACATGAATTCTTGGCTTTATAGTAGCCTAGGCCTACTATTGATACTTTACTAGATATATATATATAGCTTATAAATTATGCTCCTAATTTTGCTATTGTCTTTACAAATGTCTTTTAATTTTGGTTCAATTTAGGAAAAAAAACTCTCAACTTATATGGTGTAAACTTGTAATTGAGTGATCTTATTAAAATATTTCTAAATATTTCATTTCCCTAAGATAATCCACTAAATGTATATACATTATCAAAGATGATTGATTTCTCATGAAATAATGTATTTTTTATTCCTCAGTGAAAGAGAAATTCAGGAGCAGAGAGTATAAAACTATCACACAATTTGTAGCAGATATGCGTTTGATGCTTGAAAACTGTTATCGATACAATGGCCCAGACCATTCTATTTCAAAAAAAGCTCAGAAGATGGAGACTGTCATGGAGCAAAAACTCGGTCTTCTTTCCCGGTGAGCTCTGAATATATTTGATAGAACTGGTTGATTGTGTACGGTACCAGTAATAAAATTATTCAACAGAATGAAATAGAAATAACTACTGGCATTTTATTGTATCATACTTTTTTGTATAAAAGTTTTGGATGCCATTTAATTACTAGAGTTGAGTTTTGTTCAGCTGGAAATGCAGGCAGCTAAGGTAAAAATAGTACTGTTCCTCGTGGTCACACATGTCATTTAAAACATATCATTATGTTAGTCAGTAGGCCTACAGTACTGTTATGTAGTTGATTATTAGCAGCGTAAGTAGTTCATAACTTCACTTTTATGACCGTTTCAGAATATTACCCCTGATTAGCAGTTTCACTTTCTTATACATCTTAAAGTGCAATTGCTAACATGCTTCTAGCTATGAATCACAAAATTCCATTGATTATAAAAGAATTAGCACCCTTTTCTTTTTCAATTTTTGGGCAACCACACAAGCTGCAAATTTTATGCAGCAGTGTAACATGTAAAAGGGTTATTGTACATAATGTGTAAACCCTTCATTTTTTTAGGGATTTACGTGAAAAGACCAGCATCGCTGCAACTAAGGGTGAACCGGTTGTTGTCAAGCAAATAACAGGTTGGTAAACGATGCTGACTTGAATATCAGCAATATATAATATATTTATTATGTTCTCAGGGCTCCAGATAACATGCGTATATGAGTAAAATACGCATGTAAAAACAGCAAATACTCCTTAATAGAAAATCTGAGGAGTAATATTACTCATAAAAACTATTTAATTACCCATCAATCTAAAAAACCTCAGAAAAATGAAACGATTGTTGTATTTTTTACGTGAAGAGAACTATGTGACTGTAAGAAAAAATGATGTAAATAAAGCTTTCATGTTGTTGTATAAAAAATACTCCTCGTTTATTTTTTTATCAAATTTTACTCCTCATCACCCATTTCAATGAGTAAAATACTCCTCAAACCAAAAAATTATCTGGAGCTCTGTGTTCTCTACATTTATGAACAGCTTAGGTTGAACAGCTTAGGCTGAGGAATAATTTATTACTTTTATTTTAAATAATTTTAATTTAAGAATGTTAATAACGTAAATAAATGTTCTGAAAGAAGACCTTTCAAATTGGTAATCAACTTGAAAAAAAAAAATTAAAATAAGAATGATAGGCAATTTAACCCTTTCAATCCTGACTTTACATTGTCATCTTCATCCACTACAAGCCGTGAATTGTTGAACAATTACCAATTAAAGAAAATTACCATGTATTGGTAAACCATTTTCAAAGTAATTTCCATTCTAAAACCCTTGGTTGTAGGAAAATTCTGTTTTCAGGGATGTAAAATGATGCATTAATGCATCGTGAGGGCTCAAAGGGTTAAACAAAATACTATACGAGTAAAAAAAGGCTCTAGAATTTTGAAATCACATGTAATAAAATTGACATTTGGTAATTATTCTATTTTAAGCATAGATAAAAAAATTTACTATTCAGCCGCTAAGTTGAAATTGATTACATTTATGTAACATTTGCAATTCCTACTGATTGAACAGCATTTTTTATCACAAAAAATTGTATTTGACATTTTATAAGATAAGTCAAAAAGATTACAGTTGTGTTCAGTGCTTGAATGGTTAATTTCAAATGTAGCTCTTTAACCCTTTCACCACTGAAGCCCGTTTTTATGTGCTGAATGCTATGGCATTCAGCACATAAAAACGGGCTTCAGTGGTGAAAGGGTTAAGGGCTGATAAACAATACTAGAAAAAATAAGACCTTTTAGCTTTAACATGTTAGTCTTTCAGTGCGGGGACTGTTTTTACACTTCAGAATCTGACGTCTGTAGACATCAGTTTCTGACGTATAAAGACTGTCCCCACACTCAAGAATTAAAATATTTATAACGATCGTAGACCCATAACATTGGAATTCAAATGAAGCGGCAAGAGCTAACTAAGACAATTATGATGATTTTATATTGAAAATAAACCCTTTGTTATCCATGTTTCAGGGGTAGAATTAAACTTTGAGGGGATGCCAATCCTCAGGACTGGCTAGTCAAGGAAAATGCCATTCCTGTTTATCGGAATGGCTAATAACAAATTTTGCCATTGCTGCACATTTTTTGGCAGTACCGGACTAGAGGAATTGCCTTATTTCGAGCCCTGATGTTTTATACAAAAATAATTCAGCGCATATTAATGCACTGTTAAGTTATTCAATCCAAACCTTGAAATGCCTTAACAATTAGCAGCCTTTAATAGGACTTCATTAATTGGTTTGTTCCTATACAGGGACACGTAAGAAGAAGGCTTTACTTCCTCATGACTCATCTGCACTGCTTAGTCAGTTACGCCATGAGCAACAGGAAAGAGTTAAAGAGAATAGGAAGCAACAAATAGCTGACCGGAAACAGGCCCAGGAAAATTACCTGCAGGAAATGGTAGATTGGGAAGAAAACTTGCTCAAAGATGTCCACATGGAGGCTATGTGGGAGGTTAGTCTTTTAAAACCTTTCAGATAACGATTATTTGATAACATTTGCAGTTTATGGAGGTAGAATGTCTCAATGATAAGTAGCCTATTTTAAGAAATAATTGGAAATACAATTATTCCTGTCTTAGGACACATTTTTTTTTCAATTGGTTCTCAAGAATTTTTATTCAAGATTTAGAGTAAGCGGACAAAAAACAAGTTTGTTCATTTAAAAAAAAATAATAATAATTTAATACATGCAATATGCATAATTTACATTATTATTTCAATTATATCAGTTTATATTGGTAAGTAGCCAATAGGCGGTATAAAATTTAAAAATAACACATGTACACACACTAAAACAGTCCTGGCGGATGAGACATACATGGTCTAATCATTAGGCAAACAATATATATTGGTCATAGGTATTCAAATAGGTATTCAAATGAAGCAGAAAGAGCTAACTAATACATTTATGATATTTTTAAAGGTAATTATAATCCTTTGTTCACTATGGTATATATTAAACTATTTCAGCACCATAATGGTTATTCAGCTATACAGATTTAGAAATACTATTAGACTTATTATGCAATGTGAAACTCTTTTATTTTCAGCTTCCTCAAATTGGGCTCTTCTTATTTTTGGCCAACAATGCACTGAACCTTGGTGAAGTCATGCAGTATGAGCTGGAGAGGGGGTTGGCAATGCCTAGAGAAAGTACCACACTACAACGTGTGATGACATCGTTATTGAGTACACCATATCAACGAACCAGGTTATTATTACTTTAAATGACAAATATCACTATTTGATGCCTTATACTACCTATAGGTGAATTGTTTTTGTGCACGGTCACATGATCAAGACATCAAACTTTGTAACTGGCAGCAAATAAACAGGGAATACGATACAATATGATTTAGAGGGAATTACCAGATATTGTTTTAAAATGGATTTATTTTCAAATAAATATTTTTGCCATTATATTATTGCCATTATGTTGCCAAAATTTGAATAACAAAACAATATTGCGGACAAGCTAAAAGTTTGTATGCCAATGATCCTGATTTAGTGCCCTGGCATACAGTTGCTGTAGATGGCTGCAGAGTTTCCTCTAGGACAAGCTTATCCTTAGTTGCTGATTGGCGTCATACATAACACATGTTCAGCATCCTGTGATGTTTGGTGAATGATGGAGATTCAGCCAGTGTTATCAAATACTGCACAGTATTTAAGTATTTTACCCTCTACGTTTTATTCAACAGGTACAGGTACAGGCCTTTATAAATGGCCGCCCGTTTATAAATGACCGTGCGTTTATAAGCACTCGCAGTGCACTTCCAGCTAGTGTTTTATTTATAGCAACCAGGTGTATATAAATGGGTGGACAATATAGCTGGTTTACTGTAGATTTTATTCCATAATATCAGGCATTTTCTCTTTATTATATAGATTTAGTATGATGTATCTATTGGCACAACACATCACCCCTTAGTAATGCACTTGGGAAACAAAATCTGTGAAATACGATGCCCCAATTGGTAAAAATCCCCAGGAATAGCAGGGGAAAATTTGTTCAGTATTGCATAGCATAACGCTATGCAATTCTTCATGTTTTCTAATCAAATTTGTAATTAATTAGCGACATATTTATACATCAATGATAAGGATGTGATCATGTCTAGCAAGTTACAAATTGGAAGAAAAAATAGCTAATCAATAATTTTCAAACAAATTTTTCCCTAAATAGGTTTGCTGACCACTGATGCCCAGATTTTTTATCATTCCAGACAGATCAATGATAATTATGGTTTGTTTTTATATAAAACTCATTATTGTTTTCTTTTGAGTTAACTATTACATTTACTTTTCTTTTCAGGCTTGACCAGAAGCCCCCCATGCCTTACAGTATTTGGGAAGAAAAAGTGCAAGTGCGGATTCGTTACTGGTTCAAGATTCTTTATGACAACAAACTTAATGTCAAGAAGGTGATGAGATTTGCCAGTATAATTAAATATTAGAACACATGTTTATTTTTAAAAAGTCAAACTATATTCTTAGCACAAGTCAGGCTGTTGTGTGTGAGCTAACACAAGTCAATGACATAATATACCTGACTGTTGTAGTCTCTCCCCATCCTCCCCCCCCCCCCCCATACAGTATAACATACAGTATATCTATATAAAGACTATTTTGCTGAGTAAATCTTTTTTATCCTTCGTTTTGTGGAATGTTCCACGACTGGGTGGATCACACTGTCACTCAAGCATGGATAGGCCTGAGGCCTTGTTTTTTTACTGAAAATAAACTGGCAATTATAATTAAGCAGGGGAGGGTTTTCACTAAATGGTGTGTAGTGCCTACTGAGCCTATTGGGCGGGGGTCCCTGGTGCAGTGGTTAAACCGGGGTGGAATTAAACGTTGGGGGTCAAGCCAATCCTCAGGACTGGCAAGTCAAGGAAACTGCCATTCCTGAGTAAAAACTGTCATTCCTAGAAATGGCCTTTGTCTTAGGATGACCTAAAATTTGCCAGAATGGCTAGTAAATTTTTTTGCCATTTCTGCTCATTTTTTGGCAGTACCGGACTGGAGGAATGTCCTTATTTCAAGCCCTGTTAAAGCTGCCTGCTTGGAAAGTCAGAGATCATGGGTTCCAAACCCACTCTGGCCTCCAAGTTTCAAGAAACAAAATGTTTCTTCCCCGCTCATTCGTAAATATTCGATATTGTGTGGAACCTCCGTGACCGAGAGGTAGGGTGCTCGGCCTCAGACAGCCAGGGCTCAAATTTTAAATTATGTGTCTCGAGGGCAGTGTCAACTCGCCATCCTCACCAGCAGCGCTAGCGGGCATGGTCGCCGGTGAACACAGTAGCAGGCATCCCGTCCACCTTGCCGTCTACTGCAGTGTGGCGCCACTGGCAGGAAATCATCAGATTTATATCATCAATAAAAATAGCCAATTAAAAAAATTCCCCCCACTGTGTAGCGAGCCTGGGACAGCGGAAGTGGAGACATACTTCCTAACCTCTCTTCTACGAAACCACGCTGTAAATTTTGTTGACGATAAGCAGCCATGATCCAACCTCTTGCACTTCTTAACCATTGTCAACTGCCCTATATCTAGACTATAATGACAATGAAAACTCAACTCAACCAGGATTTAACTGCCAACTCTGGGCACTCTGGCGGAGCCTTCAAGATCTACCATTAACCCTTTCAGTGCGTGGGTTGTCGCAACAACAGCCTAAATGGTGTACAGTGAAGTACATGGGCCGTTGCCGTGACGGCCTTATTATATGACGTCATACATTTGGGCCAGCAGTGAGGGAACATTACTGCCATTAGTGAAAGGGTTAATGTCATCATTTCTTTTCGATATAATGTGTGAGTGTATCATGTTATCACATTAAGATTATTCATTCAAAATATTAGCAAGAATATTAGAGTCAGTCCAAATACAATATTTATTATGACTTAGTCATTATTAGCTAGTACTGAAGGATTGGCTTACTTGTTGCAGACAATTGAAAAAGTTGGAATAGAAGAAAGATTCTTTGAAGTTGTAGGTGAGGAAAGACTGCATTTAATTCAGGGAGATACTCTGGTTTTTGTGAGAATGTTAACTTTGAGGATGTTATCTTGCTGAACTGCATCACACTCTTTCATTAATTTGTTACACAACCAAATAAATATGTGGATAAATCTTAAAACAAACTGTGCTTACTTATAACAATTTATTGCTGCATATTGCTGTATTTACACATTTATAATGATCTAAAAATTTAATGTACTGGTGATGTGAGGTGCATTATATGGCCCCCCAAAAAATTAACACAGAAATACAATTTCAGTGTTTATGAGAATAGTTGGGCGCAAATTAAGTATTTTTCAGCCACTTGAAGATTGTGGGTCGCGGCTGCGAGACACAACCTCAAGTGGTTGAAAATTTAAATAAATTAACTTAGCAGGATAAGGGCTAGCTTCATAATGAAAATATTTTAACTGTTATGTGATTACTATTATTCTGCTTCAGGGATAAAGAATCCTCTGGACAGGAGAAGATACCATGAGTTGAGTTATTACCAGAGAGTATGGATCTTGAAGGGACTTTGTGACTACTGTATTGTAAGTACATGCCTATCTAATACACCTAATGCATCGCATGTCCCACATAGCCTTTCATTATTTGACAAAAATAACAGCACCTTTATAATAGAATACTACTATTAAACGTTAAATCGCTAATCACGACTATAGTCATTGGTAATCTGTTTTACTAGCTGATTATATCACTGTTATTGGGAACAAAATGTGTGCTTAAACATCAAGATTTGCAAATGTTTGGTCTCAAATTAATTAAATATGACTAATTTTAACCTGATTGCAGTTGTCTCGCTATCATGAATAAACAACAAGTGGGTTTAAATTTTATTTCTTAAATTTTTTGGCACTGTTTTTAATTTTATATAGTTATGGAAACTTCATTTCCTACTTGTTTCTTTTCAGCAACATCAAGAGTCTGTCAGGGAAGCAATTGAAGCTCAGCCTATAATTGACCAGCGGCATTACCTTGTGGGTACTGATGCAGAAGGAAGCACTTATCTTCATTTTCCACAGTTTTGCGGGGCAGATGTCAGGATTTACAGGCAATCACCGCTGGTGTTACCAGAACTACATGTTGAAAAACCTCCACCACCAAAAAAGACGCCAGCGGTATGCAATATTGTAATAGATAAATTCTTATGAAAGAAATGTTTAAATCAGTTATTAGTTGCAGTTGTCTGGGCTTAATGTATTTTAGTGTCAATTTATTCCACGACAATGACGTTAAATTCGTTGAGCTGAGAACATATCTAACGTCATGTGTCTGTTAAAAAGAACTTTCTTCATTGCACTATGAGCTCCAATTTTGAGATTTCTATTTATATGCTCAGATAAACACCGTTAAATATCTGTTTTTCTGTAATAACTTGTCAGCCCTTAGCGATGACGCGTGGCCCAGTAAACAGCATACAGGTCAACCCAGTGAGTTACATGTATATACAGTTCACTGGGTCAACAAGTCCTCTGTCCAGTTGATCAATTAGGTCAGTTCGGTGACGTCACGGGTGACCCAGCTCCGCGACATCAGCTGTAGCTGACATTGAACACCAACAAGCAAAGTGCTGTGCCGTGTGCATTAGGCCTCAACGCAGTGACACCGCCCAGCAAACACAAGGCTACACAAGGCATTCAACCAATAAAACAGTATTGGGTGAATACCTCATGTTTGCTGGGAGGACTGCATCATATTTCTACAGATCTGTAGAAATACGGTGCAGTCTTCCCACCTGCCCAGGAAACACAAGGTAATACATCATCATGTATCTGTATCCCGGGATCTGTATCTATGCAGATACAGTCATGTTATTATGTCTTTATATATTCTGCCTCCATTCTCTGTCTACGTGGAAAGTGCGACAAGCAGTTCATGGGGGATATCCTTTTTTTGCTAGGACCAAGCAAACACTTACACAAGACATTCAACCAATGCTGTTTCAATGTAAGGTCAGCATCGCCGTGGTTGGCCCATCATTGAGAGACTAACAGCTCCAACAATTTTTATCGTGTTTGTTGGGTACATAGCCAGTGGCTCCGGTTATCCTGGAGGTGTCGGTGACGAAATTTTGCTGCATTAGGGGAGGGGCTGTCCAATTAAATTCTGATCAATATAATTGTAAATAGTATAAATTGTATTAGAGGTATAGGCCCAATCGTTTGTATATTGAATGCATGTAGGCCTACACGTGTGTTTGCATTTTATATTGTTTGCTAATTGAATGTTAGTCTATATAATCTCATTCTGAAATATTATTTCACCTATTTATATTTTGATAATATGATTTTCAGTTAAGATGTAATATAGTAGACCTCGATTAGATAAAGGAGAAATAAAAATTTGACTAGGCCTAAAATAATTATAGGAATATGCAGGCTTATCGGTACAATTGGCCTGCTATTGTCATAATTGATCTACAAACACACAATATATAATACCGGTATTGTATGACAAAGTTATAATAATTGCAAAAAATTTGCGCGGACTTCAGATAGACTTTCGTCTTCACAGTTTCGAATTTTGGGCGTTAGACTCTGGACTTTGGCTTCAGACTTAGGCAACTGACAGACTTTGGTTTCAGACTCGGATTTTGGACTTTGGACATACTTTGGATTTCAGACTTTTGTTTTTGGACTCCAGGTTTTGAACAGACATACGTAATACTTCAGACTTTGGACATAATTCAGCCAGTTTTCGGACAGACGTCGGACATCAAACTTCAGATTTCGTCAGACTTCGTACATCAGACTTCCGATTGTGGACTTTAGACATCAGTTTTCAGACTTCGGATTGTTGACTTTGGACATACTTTAGACGTCGGATTGTAGCCTTTATTGTCAGACATCGTACAGACGTCGAACTTCGGACTCAAAGACTCGGACAATTTATTTGTCACACAACAAAAACAAACATACATATGTAACCAATACATTATAATATATGTTATGATGATCAGGAGAACTGCTGATCAATGGTGATCGCTATCATGCAGACCACTTCAGACAGACTTCGGACAGTTTTCAGACTTATGACAGACTTCAGAAAAACTTCGAACAGACTTCAGACATCAGACTCCTACTTCAGACTTTAGACCTCGGCCATACTTCGAACATCAGACTTCGGATTTTGGACTTCTGACTTTAAATTTCACACTTGAGATTTAAGACTTCGGAGAGATTCCGAATTTTTGCAGTATAGAAATTTTAGTTTGTACTTTGCTACTAATTGGGCATGTGGTAATTCGATTGGATTAATTGAAATTAGAAGTGTTTCACATGATATGCATTGTATCATCAAAATGCTTAACTCCTCATTTAAATAAGATATATTAGCTTCAGTAAGAAAACATTGATCTATCGTTTTTTGTTGGGCACTGAATCTTTTGTCATTATATCTTGCATTATGTAGATAAATAGTTTGTCATCAAGCTTACTTTTCACCAATTTTAGAAATCTAGATCGGCACGTAAGAATCCTCCCAGGAAGAAAACTCCTATAAAGAGAGAGAAAACAGCATCGCCGACACCTGACCTGACACCACGTTATCGAGACAGCAGACTGCGGCAGGTAAAACACACTAATTTGTCAACCCTTTCAGTCCGGTGATCTTTTGACGTTTATAGACATCAGATTCTGATATCTAAAGTCGATTCACTGCACTGAAAAAAATAACAAATTTAAATGACCGTAGAATCATAACATAAGTATTTAAATGAGGTGGAAGGAGCTAGCTAAGACATTTATGATGATTTCAAATTGAAAAAAAAACTTTAGTTTCCATGGTTTATCGCGTTATAAGGGTTTAATAACAGATAAGCATGGTTTATTGATGCAAGTTATCAATAACCCCATATCATCAACACTTTTATTACTACGGCCACTAACAAAGAAATGCTCGTTGGCGCGTTTCAGGAAAAAGTTACCATCAGATCTTCTTTGAATTTGGCAAATATGCTCAGCTATGTCACCCAATGACTTGATTAACTTTAGAAAGCAAGCAATTTCCAAATGGCCATTCCCGTTTCGAATTTGAATAATTTTGTGATATATCTGTAACTCAAAAAATGTAAAATAGCTGGACCATGAATATAAAACAAAATGTAAGGTCTCACATAAGGATAACCAATGACAAATTTTGCACTAATAAAATCCAAAATGGCCGCCAGTCGGCCATTTTTAATTTTTTGAAAATCTTGAAAATCTTGCATTATAGTTGATCTATCAACTTCTGCTTCCCAATACTTCACATGGCCATCACATACCACCGGGAAATTTTTGGTGACATTTTGATTCCCATATAATCAACCCTTTGATTACTAGGACTACAGACAAAGAAACGTTTCAGAAGAAGTTTTTAGCAGATCTTCTTTTTATTTGGCAAATATGCACAGCAATGACAGACAAATAACCTGACTAACTTTTGAGAGCAAACAATTTTAATCAGTGAAACTTATATTTGAATTTGCACCCCTGTATATAATATAGCGTATACTGATCAGGACTTGATTTTGTTTGTAGAATCCTCGTCCAACAGCTCGAAAGACATTTTCTGATTCAAGTGATGAGGAAGATGAAGAAATCGTTGACAAAAACTGTACTGACAGCGGCATCAGTGAAAACGAGACAGAAGAAGAGCCTCAAGCCAAGACGCCTCGTGTTGACCATTCTAATACTTCAACTCCATGTTCCTCACCGAGTCACTCGCGTAGCGGCAGAAGTCGTGAATCTACTCCCCTTAGAACATTACGTGGCAGATTAAAAAGCAAGCTAGACACGGCCTCTCCAGAATCCACTCCAGCCTCTTCATGTTTCAGCACACCACGCGGGTTTACGCCATCTAAGGAGTCCTTCACTAGTGACTGTAAAGATGTTACTTCTCAAGATGATGCTTCGAATATGACATCCAATGAAGGAGATGTAGAAATACCATCGCAAGATGAAGAATTGTCTCGAGACCATGATAATTCTGATGCTGATGAAAAAGATGACGATACCCTTGTAAAACCTTGTGATACCAAATCTATGCCTGCTAAATCTGCAGATGAAGATTCAAAGTCCCTTATTCCAGAATGTTCCCAAACATGTATAAATATCCCAGATTCAGGTGTTATGAACAGAATATCTGTTGAGAATGATAAGCATGACTCTAATGTTGGTGATAATAAAGATGCACCGTCTGATCTCGATTGTGTGAGTGGCCCAGAGTGTGATCTGACTGTAAAGTCTGAGATTAAGACTGAAGATGACGAGCATCATATGGAGCATGATTCAAAGAAAGGTATATTGCTGGATAGCGAGATTAAGACTAAAGATGAAGAGCAACATATGGAGCATGATTCAAAAGAAGGTATATTGCTGGAAAGCGATAAGTTAGAGATAAATAATAAAAATGATCAGCCTCAAGTAAAACAAGAGCCTGGCAACGTAAACAGTGAAATGGAAGCTGGTAAGGCATGCGAGGCACCAGAAGTAAAAAATGAAGTCAAGATTGAAGAAGATATCCCTTTGGTGGTAAATAGTCAATTTTTTAGTCAAGTGTAATAATTATTATTTCAGAAAAAAATCTAATAAATCATTTTTTTTATATTCTGTTAACCAAGTAAAACAGGATGGACAATGGGGCATCTATGACTGAGAAAAATGATGTTTGTGTTATTATATTTCATATAGTACAGCTTATGCATTGTGAATATAAAAATAAAATATTAATGCATTGATGAATGTTATGGATAAATCAACAAAAACATTTGGGATGATAATTATATTATGTCTTAAATTATAGTTCATCTGTATCCATCATCTATATATTCTTTATTGATATAAAACAATTGAATATTTGTTCCATTGCTAATTTATTTTGAATATATTTTTAAGCAACCCGAACTTGGTCCATTTGAACTGGTGGTTGACAGTGTGGAAGCATTGAGAAGTTTCACTGAAAAATTTGCAGATCCTGAAGCAGCCCAAGGCGATACCACCAAAACATCAAAAGTAATTATACATCGCTATAAATACTCGATGCCCAATCTAAAATTTGATTAGACGACAGGAAAAATAGTCCACCGTGATTCTTATTAGTCCAGGGGCCCACCAGTGGCTCTCTTTGTCACCAGTGTCTCTCTTTGTCACCAGTGTCTCTCTTTGTCACCAGTGTCTCTCTTTGTCACCAGTGTCTCTCTTTGTCACCAGTATCTCTCTTTGTCACCAGTGTCTCTCTTTGTCACCAGTGTCTCTCTTCATCCCCCGGATAGCTAATAATCACCACCAGGGAACAGAGCTTTCACAGCCACTCTCTGTACTGTCGCGTCCAAATGTGTGGAAACAACCCACAACGGTAGCCTCACAGAGTGCAAAATAACCCGATTTAAATAACATTAACAAAAATGTTCAGGCTGAATATATACTGATATATAACGTATACGGTAAAAATTGTGCTTAGTTCATACTTTTAAAAACTCCAATAAAATAATTATGAATAAATATAAAATTGTGCATCTAAACACAACTGACCAATCAGGATTGGCATTGGCAGACAGACACCAGAGACCCCTGGTGTTGAATATTTGCAAACGCCACATAAAATTCCAGTGTGTGACTGTGACACTCACCGATTAACCCAGTTTTTCATATTTCTATTTTTCTCACAGCTCTAAAGATGCTTATAATGGCCTTTTTCGGCAAGTATTATGAATAAGATTTTAAGCTCTTCATTAATGACTTGATCACATTTTTTTTGTAGCCAAGGAAGAAGTGTGTTGTGGATTTGTATGAGAGGTTACGGTATGTATTGTCAGAGTTGGAGCCATGGGAGCAAAAACTAATGGCTGCTAACAAAAAAGCTCGGCTAAAAATCAGGAAGGAAAAGGAGACGTATGTGGAGGAACCTCCAAAAGAAGAGGTTTGTGTTGAACTATCCTGTAAATTATACTGTGCTAAATTATATTTCTTTTCAATTGCTATGAAAATGTTGAAAGTTTTTTATGGAAAATAGTATCCTTGTTGAATTTATTCACAATTAAGCATAATTTAAAAAAAAATTGCGAAATATGATGCATTCACTCACAGTTGTACTTTTTGAGCTTCCATTTACACTTGCGTATTTCATACAAAATTGTGGAGGGGGATGCAGGGAAAGAATTTGACATCCCCTCACACATTGTAATTCTCCCCACTCCCCCCAATTGATTGACCCCGCTATGTTGATCAGATTATTTTACAATCTCAACAAGACATCTCAAGAACTGTTAGTTATTGTTTTTGCTATACTTGTGTGCCACTATATTTTTTGGCCTCAGTGCCTTCAGCCTCCAGAGATTTTCAAACACTTTTCAAACTAGGCATCATTTTCTATGATGTTGTCAGCTTTTTTTTGTGATCATGAATATAAGATGACTGTTCAGTTTCACATGATAATCCATGAAAAATTTGCAGATGTAAAATATAAAATGGCCGTTATACAGTCATGTAGGGCTGCTTTTGTTTGTGTTCTGGGCTATTCTTTTTCTTAATAATTAAAATTTTCAACCACCGCAACTTTAAGTAGGTTAAAATGCATCATGTTTGTTTAATCCGTGACTAAACATTAGCAAATCTCGATGTTTAAACACTCATTTCATTCCCAATAACAGTCAAATCTTGCCAGGTGCTTCAACAGTTATTGAATTTTGTCTTTTATTGTTAAAATACTTTTGTCTTATGATATTTTAAAATTTATCAATCGTTAATTCACCATGAAAGTTTTTGACAACTTATGACTGAAACTATGGGGTTGGTCAGCCCCTTTAACCTTTAGAGCACTGATGTTGACTACAATAGAGCCTGCTTGAGCAGCCACTCTTATGAGCAGCCAACCTCCTGAGCCCACTTGGCCATTCCCCAAAATGTCATTTCCTATACAAATGAATCTCCTATGAGCAACCACCTGCCTTAAAAAGACACTTTTCTTGTATCACAAGGGTGGCCGCTCATGGCAGGTTCTACTGTACTAGTATTTCTGTGCTTTATTACCACTTGGTTAAGCAGTTTTTAAAATGAACTATGTTTTAAATCTGTCGCACTGGTACGTGTTGTGACCTTAACTTTACAAATTCAAGTGATTTTCAATCACTTGAAGTTGTGGGTCGCGGTAGCGAGACACAGAATAAAGTGATCGAAAATTTAAATTGAACAACTCAGAGCTCTAAAGATTAACCCTTACAACACGGAAATATTTTTGTATAGGCCATGAAGCCAAAAGGTTCACTCAATTTGAAATTATAAAAAATGACCTAGTTATCTCCTAGCGCGTCATTGAAATACCCATTTTATACCCATTTTATAGATCTACGGCCATTATACATTTTTTATTCTTTCAGTGCCGGAATCAATTTTCTGACGTCAAAAGTCGATCCCCGCACTGGAAGGGTTATTATGTCGAATAATTTAAACCATTGATGTTGTACCATGATAAGTAGGTCACAGCAACTTCTGATCGTTACAATCATTCAATTTGTTATTAACTTGTTTCTTTTTCTTTACCAGATTGAAGATGTGTGGGAGAGTGAGGAATCTCAGTCAGAGAGCTCGGGTGATGAAGAAACTCAAAGCAATGCGGACAGTGTACATGACCACAGCTCACTGTCCAACAGGTCAATTGAGAATGACTTGCCTGGTAGACATACACCAAGCAGTGCAAAGCCAAATCGAACTCCAAAAATAAAAGCTGAAAAAGCAAAGTCAATGGACATTAATGAAGAAACTGAGTTTGGAATTAGTATGAAAGGCCGGCAACGTAAGCGCCGCATTATTCCTGACAATATAGAAGAGCCTGGAATAAAACTGCGTAAAAAGCCACAGGAAACCTCAAAAAAGGATGGGCCAAAGAGCAGTCGTTTACCAAATATTTTGCAGAAAAATGCAACGGCTACTACTACTGCATCTCCAGCAAGTAAGGGACCAACTTTTAACCTGTCTATGACCCCCACAAGTCTTGGTTCACTTTGGGTGAACAGCAAAGGACAGACGTTACTAGTGAAAGGACTTTCTCCAAGTCAAGCCGCAACTAATCCTACACTCAAGGACGCTAAATTTCTAGGGTATTTAACTAATTCCACCTCGGCTCCAGTACCATCTCCATCACAGAAACAAGGCGGTGGTGCTCCACAGCAAAAATTACAGTTACAAATAAAATCTGCTGTGGCATCACCGCCTGTAAACAAGCCTGCATTATTAAGTGTGAAACCTGCGGCAGATTTACCTAAGCTGCCAATCTCTCTTTCCACCTCCACTGTCGACTCTGCAGCTATTCCAACTTCTTCCAGAAATACTTCTTCTACGTCGGCCACAGTTCTAACAACTGTCACCACTCATGCCAAGAGCACAATGGTTTCATCCACTACGACATCTCCTATCACAGCTAAACCAGCAGATAAACCGACACCTACACAATTAAGCACTGGGAAATTGGTTAAAATTGTGCCTGCACCTCAAAAAACCCCACCCCCGAAAGTTTCACCAGACTTGTCAACTAAACAGCAGAAGGCACTAAAAAGCAAAGATTCTTCATCGTTTGCTAACTTCAATGTGATTTCTAAATGTCCCCCAGCTGTGGTGCAACATCTGCTGAAGACACAAGAAGGTCGGCTTAAGTTGATGGCTCAGGAGACTAAAACCACAGCTTGCACAAGCGCAAGTACAAGCGTGGTCTCCTCTGTAGTGAGTGAGTCTGCGGCAGCCAGTAAGGATGCCACAGTCAACAAACCAGTACAGACAGCTGTGGTACAGTCTGATATCAATAGTACCGGGGAAGAAAAAACAATCGAATCTGAAACAGCCATTACAACTAGTGAAGCAGTTTCTACACCTGATGTTGTTTTTCCCTCTGCTCCACTACCAAACAGTTCCTCTGTTAGTGTACCCATTGTGCCCAAAGGCAAAGTACTTCAGATGTCTACTGCTCAACTGAAAGTGCTTAAAAAATGCCAATTTAATCCAGAGCTATTGGCTCAGCTAACAGAGAGGGCAGAATTGGGGGATTCTAATGTACAGCTTCTACCTTTGCCTGGTTCACCTCAGAAACTCAAGTATTCCAGTGGAATCACTGTAAAGACTCTTTTGGAAAACAAACAGTTAATAAAGCCTGCAGATTCAACGGAAGCAAATACAGAGACACCGGGTCCCAAATTCACCAACACTATGACAACAATAAGTAATGTCACTCCATCAAAACCACAAGTTTCTTCCCCATCAGCCACAAATTTAACTGTTAGTACCGCTGGTGACACGGCTATTATTAATACCAAACACACAATAACTACACCTTCATCTCCCTCGACTTCTCAGACGACGCCAACACAACAGACATTATCAGAAAAACTGGCAGTTCCACCAAAGCAGCCTATTTCTGAGAGACATAAGCAAATTCTAACAGCTATGCTTCCCAATATTCAACAGCAACCAAATAAGCAACAACTCCAACCGATACAGCAGGCGATTGCCCCTCGATCAGTGGTTCCTGTAATAACGGCTGCTGCAACGACACAAAATAATATCCAAGTAAATGCTCAGCAGGAGATTGTCTCCCCGAGGGTAATACCACGGCAGTTACTGTCTCCTTTAAAACAGCAACAGTCTGGCAGTATTCCTCAACAACTTGTGTTAGCTGTACCTAAACAATCAACTTCTACAGCAGTGACTCCTGCAGTTGTTCCACAAGTAGCTCGACAGATAATTCCCCCTGTGCAAAAACAGCCTACTGTCCTAGCGGTACCCGGCCAGCAACATTTGGTGGCCGTACAACAACCCCAGCAGCAGGCTCTGCTACTGATGCCTCAGCAGCAATTACTTATAGCCGGTAACCAGCAACAACAGCAGCAACAGCAATTAGCTCAGCTGGGTGCAACAGTTTTACAAATGCCTCCACAGACGCAGCAACACCCACAATTAGCTGCTTTAGTTGCATCTGCCCTCCAGCAACAGCAGCAATCAAATGTTCAGATGACACAACAACAACAGTTGGTTAATATTCCCACTGTACAGAACTCACTCTCTGTACAGATGCCAACCAATCAGCAACTGACAACAAGTGTTATAGCTGGTGACGTTGGTAAAGCTGTGCAGCCTGTTAATACAAATAGAGTAGTACAAGAAGTGGAAAATCCAGCTATCGCTGTCACAGGTAAAGCAGCTGCCCTTGGAACTGTTGCTGAAACCAGGAATGTACAGAATACTATACAACAGAGCTTACAACAACAATCAGTACAGCAACAACCAGTGCATCAACAACTAGTACAACAACAATCAGTACAACAACAACTAGTACAACAACCACCAGTGAAACAACAACCAGTGAAACAACAACCATTACAACAACAACCATTACAACAACAATCAGTACAACAACAACCAATACAACAACAACCAGTACAACAACAAATTGTACAACATGCTGTTCAACAACCACAAGTGTTACAGCAGTTGGTTGTTAATGGACAGGTTGTACAAATAGCCGCAGCAGCCAAGTCCACACAATCTTTCATTGCACAACCTCAACAGGTTGTGATGGGGTCGGCAATAAAACATGGTAGCAGTGTTAAGCAGGTAGTGGTGACAAATACAGCTCAGTTACAGGCTATTCTAGCCGCAAATCAGAAACAAATAGCCATTGACAATGCTGTGAAAACGGTACTCACAACGGTTAGCACTACACTTCCGACTGCTCAAATAAAAGTCAGTTCACCCTTTGTCATGCCAACAACTCACAGGTCTAGACCTGTTACTATTACTACGTCTGCTATGAAATCTCCCATTCCAGCTGTGCCTCAATTGCCGACCAAAGCTAGAAATACCAGTAACCCGATTGCACTCAGTAGCAGCACCACAACCAATAATTGTGACCCCCCTGCAACTACTAGCATCATTGGCAACTCTTTTATTGATAGAAACCGAGCTATTGTTTCCACTGTTTCAGCAGCCGCGACACAAATCACGTCATCAATAGTTCCTTCAGTGTTTGAGAATCAAAAAGGAGACGAAAATCACGTTGCTGATTCGCAAGCAAAGCCAATTCATCCACCTGCAGTTTCTTCTAAAGTGGTTCCTCTCAGGCCTGCGGCTCAACAGGTCTCTTCTAGCAATGTAACTATTATGCCCGGAAAGAACACTGTACATGCGCTGTTGGCAGCACAAACAGCTAAAACTGTAAGGCTACCACCACCAATTCAAACTGGAGTCAGTTGTCCCCAAGAAGTCAAAATTGCTTTACCAAGTACAGTGGCATCAAGTTTAGGTAGGACACCCACTTCACAAACATTAACTACCTTTGGTATGCCAGTGGGAGGACATAGCAAGCATCCAAATATGGTCCTCCTACAAGGCAAGGATGGTACCTTGCAATTGGTTGCCGCACCAGCGGGTGCAATGGTTAATGTATCAAACAACAAAACCCTGCAAGTGCAGACCCCGCATGCTGTATCGAGCCTGCCAGCGTCTGTCGCTAACCTACCTACCACTATCAGCTCTCCTGCAGTCAGCTTAGCCAGCCATGTGATGCCTTCTGTACATCAGCCTACTCCAGCCTCTCAGACCATTCTTACCTCAACTCCTAGTGTAGCCGTACCCAGAAAGGAACTGTTAACCCAGCTACAAACAACAATAAGTAAACCATCTGCAACACAGTCTACTCCATCTAATACTGTTGTCCAGCTATCAAAACAGAACAGGCCAATTTTTGTTACTAAAAATGCCATTCAGAAATCGCCAGTTAATATTGTTGCCGCGCCGTTACATGAGGCTAGTACAGCTGTATCGGCTGTACCGGTGGCCAGGGGATTACAAAGTGTGGTAACGGAGCAGGATGGAAATAGTGCAGTGTATGCAAATCATGGTGTAAATAATGTAGCCAGTGTGGCATCAGCAGGCGGTCTGTCCACTGACGTCAAGGTGTCCGCTTCCCCATCGGCCCCAGCTGTAGTCACTGGTCAGTCTACGTTACCGGGGCTGACCAATAGAACTGGGAAACCAACTCAGCAAAAACTGGTGTTGTATAATGTGAATGGACAACTTGTAACCGCACAGGGAATAGCAGTCACAATAGCGAATGGTCAGTTAATACCACTGTCCACCACAGTTAGCGGTGTTACAACAGTTCCACAACAAAATGCTAATGTAATTCCAAAAGCAAACTCTACAGTTGCCCGATCTAATTCTGTTGGTAATTCGTTAGTTCATGTTAATTCACCGACTAAATCCGCTGTTGTCAGCACGCCCAATGACGTTATTCCACATCAGACAAACGGCAGTGTTAGAGTGCAATTTCCAACAAGGTCTAGCTCCAGCATAACTGACAATGCTAATGTAAGTTCTGTGTCAAAAGTGCGGCCAGCAAACATTTCATCAACACCTGCTAGACGAGATTTTGAAAGCAGTTTTTTCTCAGATGATCCCTCTCATGACAATAGTGTGGACGCTGCGCAGTTGTTGTTGAGTTTGAGTGGACAGGCGCGGGTAGATAACCCAGGAAAACTGTAGTCCAGTTAATATCAGCACCATCGTTAACTATTGGAGCGCCAAGCATCACTATAATCGTTTTGAATCTATTTGATTATTGTATACAATAATGGTTCCATTGTTTGTAATGGGTCAGTTTTTCCTCCTTTTGTCGGATTTCAACATATCTGTCAGTTTACATAGAATTTCTGACAATTTTGTATCTATCTGTCATATTTTAAGCAAACATCTAAATATCTGAAGCAAACTTTTTTTTTCTAGAATAGATTGATCTAAAAATAAGCTTAGAATGTCTTTAAAGAGCATTTTGTGGTTTCATAGCTTTCCAGATAGTGCTTCTGGAGCCCTGACCCTCAAGTAGTTTTTTTGTTATGGCTCATTACAAACACCGATTCTTATAAGTAATATTTGTGATTAGTCAGCATAAGTTACAAACTTTTGATCTCAAGTTAAACACAGGGTTCATACAGGGTGCTTGAAAATTTTAAAAGTGCTTGAATTTTACAAAAAAATATTTGCTAACTTTAATGTGCTTGTTCAACAAAAAGGCTTAAAATTTCTCGAATTTAAATCCACCTTGAAAACACAGTGATATGAATTCTTAATATCTGTGTTATTCTCCAATATCACAGCAAAGATATTGTAAAATTATTCTGTACTTGAATTCATGTTGCTTCCTGTTAAAAATGGCTCTTGAAAATAGTTCTTGTGTCACTGAATTTAGTCATTAAAGTATGTACGAACCTTATACGGCCACTATGTTTTATTCTCTGTTTCAGATGGGCCAGAGTATTAAATTGAGGCCGCGCATTACCAAAAAACATGTTTTTTGCCCATCGCGTGCATCAGATGTTTGCCAATTTTTTAGAAAAAAACATGTCAATTTATAAAATAAATAAAAACATAGCATGAGCTATGTTTTTATTTTGTGAGTTTTTTCATTGCCTGCTTTCACTTTTTAAAAATTGGTGCATAGTTTTTTAAACTTTTATTGCCTGCAATAACCTTTCCAGAAATTGGTGCAAAGTCGCCCTCGAAATTGTTGCTAAATTAAGTCGCCCTCGAAATTGGTGCAAAATATTTTTCTGTCACCCGCATTAACTTTTCCGAAAAATAGGGCAAAAGTTTTTTTCTTTAATGTTTTTTTTTACTGTGCGCCCTCATAAGATTTTTGATTTTTTTTTTCCCATCTCAAACAGAGAATAAAAACATAGTGGCCTAAGCGGACATGAATAGTTTTCACCCATTTGAAATTGTGGTGCGCAGTAGAGAGGCACAACTTGAAGTGAGTAAAAATTATAATTATATTGTGTTGGCGCTCGAAGGGTTGAAACATATGTGCTGAGATATATTGATTAACCCTGATATATTTGAGTATAAACCATGGAGACAAAAGGATTTTGATTTGAATTCACCATAAATATCTTGGTTAGCTCTTTCCGCTTCATTTGAATACCCATGTTATAAAGTCTACAACCATCATAAATTTTGAATTTTTTCATCGCCCGCATTGGTCCAAAAGAGTGGCAATGCTGGATTAATGTTCTTTTCTGGGATTTGTATGTGCATTGCTAATTCTCAGATTTATGAGGAGTTTTTCAAGTACTACTTGAAAGTGCTATAACATTTTCTTATTACTAATTTAAAATTAATTTGTCAAAGCACTGGACATAGTGTAAAGTGACAATTCTTGTAGATGGTGGTGTAAAATATTCCACGTTACATATAATATTTATATCAAAGGTATTTTACACCATTTTTATGCCAAAGAATGGAATTTTGCAGAATGTTCAGAGCCTTGACACTGGTTATATTTTAAACTAGTTTATTTCATTTGTTTCAAGTTCAGTCACTTAGTACTTTTAAAAATAGTTTACTACAAAAACGTTTTTGATCAACGAAATGACTGTGTGACTGATCTGAGTAGTCTTCCTTCTCATTGCTTTCTCTTTGTAATTTCATTTTCCTTTTGTTTGTAATATTGGATTTACTTATATTGCTATTTTTATAGAGAATTTATTTTTCAGCTGTCACAATTTTTTTCAAAAAATATGTTCCGTAACAATTTTGCTTCATTTGAATACCTATGTTATGGGTCTATGACCATTATAAATCATTAATTCTTTCAGCGCGGGGATCGTCTTTAGACACCAGATCCTGACATCTATAGATGTCACATTCTGACGTCTAAAGATGGTCGCTGCACTGAAAGGGTTAAGTGAAGCTGATAATAAGTCCAAAACTGATCTTTTATGATGCCCTCAGAACATGACTCCTGGGCATATATGCAGACATTTGAAACATAACATTGTTGTTTAAAATGGGTTAAATTATTATGTGGATGTTGGTCATGTTTCGAGATGATCTTAACCCTTTGAGTGCGGGCGACGCTTTTAAGCGCATTCATACTGTTTTTTTCACAACTAAAATTTGACAGAAATTGAACAAATATGCATGTATAAATCTTGAGTAAAGCCCCCATTGTGGAATTTAGCAGGTTTAATTTTTAAGTGAGGAGGTATTTTCCTTTCATTTGAAGTTGGCAATTGCGTGAGCAATGCCAACTTCAAATGAAAGGAAAATGTTAAGTAGTAATGAAGCACTTAAAGAGTTAAGAACAATAAAACTGCATGTTAATGTGTACACATAACTGTTATTGTATCTCATAACTGATGAAAAGCATTATCTTTCAACCCCTGCTTAAAACAGTTTATTGTTCCATTTTGCCAGCATATTTTTAAAATGTTTATCCTTTTTTTCCTGTTGATTTCTGTATTGAGCAAAATGCAATTAAAAACCTCAATTTTTATTAAAAGATTATGTGACCCATTGTCGTACATGATGTATTTAGACTAAAACAATCTTAGTTTACCGGTACTGTGTATGTGTACGTTATGCATGTGACTTCTATTCACTCTTTATTGCGTTGGGCCAATAAAAATTTACACATAACATAGAAAACAATTTTTCGTATATGGACTGAAATTTTTTGGTCTTATTTTTTAACAATTTACTGTTTTGATTGACTCGGAATTCTAAATGTTTTTAAATTTGAAATCATCATAAATGTCTTAGTTGGTTCTTTCAGCTTCATTTGAATACATATGTTATGGGTCTACGGCCATTATAATTATTCAATTCTTTCAGTCCGGGGATCGACTGACGTTTATCGTCAATCGCCTCACTGAAAGGGTTAATCCTGGCGTAGAGATGCTATAAAAAAAAATCATAAAATTTGATTCACGCTGTGCTTTTCATTGCGAAAGAATGTTCCCTGACATGAATTTTGTAAACATCAACACTGATAAATAAATTGTCGAGTGCAGTGAAAGGCATTGACATGCGGTAAATGGACAATAGACCATTGTTGAAATAGCAGACAAAGTTTTCTTCAGACTTTGTGCACAAGATCCTCACAATTTCTAGTGATGTTATTGACAGTCACATATTAAACACTTTAAATTTGAATATTAAAACTGTCAAAAATAAAGTTTTTTTGTTATATTAAAGTATTGTGTGCATATGTATCCGTAGACAGCCACAACCACTTAGTATATTTTTTTGGACTTGAAAACGCAGCTGCCTGTTTGATTTCACAACTAGGGTCGAGGACTTGGGGAACTATTCCCATAGGCTTATTGTTCTGTCTTAGGTACTCGCCTAGTCTATATATGTAATACATAGCCTATTTACCTCGTTGTAACAAACATGCTTATTACGAAATTTAGGGTAGAACGAAATATAATTGTCAATTTTACACATAAATTTGTCGAGGAAAAAATTCCTTCAGAATTGCATGTTAAAGAAGTCCACTGTGTACGAACAGCAGGACACATCTGTACCCAGAAAGCACGACGCTGATTACAGAGATAGAGGCAACTGGGGTACAACTGAAACCAGAAACATACATAGAGTGGTCTACAGCTTTAACTCAACAATATGTGAGCAGTTATTGCATATTCCTATCTCCTGTTGCATGTCTGATTCGGGGTATATCCCCCTTCCCTGTTCCCCAGGCTGAAACCAGTGATGTTTTTATTGTTTTCCCGTCAAAAAGTGTGCAAGTTAGTAGCCTACCTTGCACTTTCCTTGGCTGTGGGGGTGGGGGTGGTTGCTTGTTACTTGGGGAGTTTGTCTCCTATGTTCTTCGGGTAAGCTTCAGGTATTCATATTTTAAAGTTTCGCGCCCTTCACTCATAGAATTAGTATTATTGGGAGTACTTCCATAGCCTGGAAGTAGCGTGCTGAGCCTCCCACCGTCCCGGCACAAATTTTGAATCCTTTGTCTGTCTTTAATGATTTGATTTCTCAGTCCTCAGTCAGGCGAAAGTCGGGGTATTATAAATTTGTATGGGCCCATTCTGACCTCTGAGATTAATTTGCGTAGTTGATCTGAGCGACATCTATGTGTGGAGAATGCTATAGGCCTAGATGGTGGGCATATACATGTTTGTGTCCACTACATTGACATTAATCTGTCACAGTATAAGTGGTTGGCGTAGGTGCGACTATCCCAGTAAACAGGTGAATGAACCAAATCTATTTTAATGTTGGACCTTTGTTATAAAATTGATAAACAATATCACCATGAGACATTGAACAACGTTAATTTAATGCTGGCCCACCCTGTGCGACGCTGGCCCAACATAAGTCAACATTGGTTCAACGTCTCCAATACATGTGCTGCCTGGGCAGCGTCACGTGGCCGTCAACAGTTGGTCCATGAAATACAGGTGAGCACCATTCTGATTTGAAAAAATAAATAGTTCTAGCTGCAATAACATTAGATTAAAAACTTAAAATCATATATATTTCCAATATGTTTGCCATTTTCGTGCTTGTTCGACATGGCATATATCACTCGCTCTCCATCAATCTAATTCTTGAGCGTTAAAAAATGGGACTAAGTTCTACATATTTACGTAGATTGTACCGTATTTATTTTAATAAACGCCCATATTCCAGCAGACGCCCATTCCCCTGATTTAAAGGAAAATCCATGATCATATATATACTGGGCCTATGTTTGACACCTAGGCCCACTTCTATCTACCCATAAAACAGTATATATAAAAATATATATGCATGTATCAATTTACGTAAGACTAGCTTTTATTTTTTGGAAAAATACACCATTTATGGGCCCGTTTCACTGCCAGTTAAAAATATTCACTGTGGTCCCACAAGCCCCTTCAAATTTCGGTTCAGCTACATCCCTGCATAGATATAACAGACTCAACCCTGCAAACGGCGTGGGTTGAAGCAGAAATGGTAGTTTAAAGCGACACAATCAGGCTAAAATCATCAAAAAATCGGTAATTTTTTTTTGGCTCTTTATTATAACCATATAACCAAATAGTGTGTGTTGTCTGTGATCAGCAAACGCAGTCTACACCATACCGAATATATAAGTCCCACGGGACTAGCGAGATAAGCTTATCAAAATCAGTTGACTTAAACCATTTTTATATAGTTGACATTTCGAACATTTGAAATTGTTTATTTATTGACATTATTTAAAAAGTGAAGCACTTGAGTCCGCAGGCCTGTTGTACTAACGCACCTCTCCACCCAGCCACCGTGTCGGTGTCTGGCCGCCATTGCAGCTATTGTTGGCCATAACTCCCTATCCGAAAAATAATGTGCACCGCGAAAAAGTTGAAAAAGTTCTTGAAATATGATGAAGTTGTGTAGTATGAAGCATCTGAGTTGTAGAGTGTTGCCGTTGGGGTTGATGAGTAGAATATAAGCTCAGTTGAGTAGGCTAGTACTTGCGCTGCTGGTTTAGTAGATGTGCGATCACAGTTTGTTTTTAAATGATGCATAACACATCAAATTTGTGGATTTCAGGTAATATGATATCAGGATAATAGGATGCTATTCTAAACTAAAGGGTAGTATATAGTCAGTAATTCGACCTGCGCGGAAATATATTCCGATGAAGTCGAAAAACTGCTGTAATAGAAATAGTCTAGATAACACAACTGTCAAATCATGTATGCTGAATATGTGAATTATTCCAATTATCTTATATTGAGTAAAATGCGTTCTCATGATAACTATATTATTTGTTTACAGTTCGACTCAGTTTTTGAAAATTAATTTTTGGAAATTGAATATCTGACTGACAGGAGTGTACAATTTGACTATGAATATTTCCCAAATTATTACATTTTTTTTATATAATATATATTCACTTCGAGGAACATTCGTTTTGACTTCAAAATCGGTCGCTTCATATCGATACGTGTTGGCTCATGTTGCGTGAAGCCACAGCAGTGTATGATGTGCGGATGTGTGGCAACAGCTCATTACATAATTCACCTGCCAGCCGGCCGCCTGTGGTGCCTGAAAGTACATGTGTCTGTAGGTGCTATGACATGGCAGGGGGCGCAGTCAGCCTGATTACGGGGAAAATCTAATTTTGAAAATTACTTGAAAAAAAATTGAGCTGTGTTAAAACACAATGAGCGATATAAAGTTACTAATGCTCAAAAGCAAATATTTAAAAAAAAGTGTAGTATTAGATTTCAATGAATGACTAATAACTTTAGCAGTGTGTGAATATGTCTAGACTACGATTCACAAACGTCAGGTCCAGTCATGTGGCCTGTACGCGTGCCGGGAAAATTCCATAGGTGCCGTGGAAAAAACATGACGGCCCTAATTTATGTGAATATTAATGAGCTGATTTAACCGGGTGATGTGCGCGGTGCACGCCGGTAGGGGGAAAACGCATGCGACCACGCCTGCCAGTTCCGCTTAGCAATGGGAACCGGTGCCGCCTCGAGTGGCAACTACTTACCAACACATAATATAACAAATCTGCTTCCCTGAAATAAAAATATGATTAAATTTGGATGTTTCTGACCTACGGTCCTGACATTAGGATATTTTATAGACCAGATAAGACTGTTTATTCACATGTAGGCGTATTATAGGCGAACAATTTTAAATGGCTCTAATCCTATAAAAGCTCTATAAATCGAGGTTATAATTTATCAATTTTAAAATTAGAATTGTAGGTATGAAAAATATATTTTATTAAGAAATCTGGTGGAAAATTCTCACAAAACTTGAGTCGCCCAAATGAGGTGTTCAACGATTTTTCGCTGAGAAATTTTAAAATATTTTCTTCCCAGTCGCCATGCAATAGTGGCGTAATTAGGAAAAAAAATCTTCCGAAATCCATAATGCTTTGTCTTTAAGGTATTAGACTATTTCGTCTAGATTTAGACGACTCGTAAAATTTGTTGCCAAATCCGCGGTGTCTGCCATCTTGAAAAAAGGTGAGACCACGTGGATTTCTGTTAAAATCGAGGAATTTTTTGCAATTTCAGCGAAAACATGTGTACATCTCTCCGTACAACTTTCCTAATTAACCTAATATCATAATCTGTACATCTGACCCTTAATCCAGACATAAGCCCTACCTTGAAAAAATGAGATTTCATTTTTTAGTCCCCTAACAAATTGTAAGCTTCGAATTCAGGGTAAACTTGCGATTGACTGGTGATTGTCAGTTCGAATCTTGTATAATGCAGATGTGGAATGTGCGTGTTTATCAGGCATCGAGGGTAACCAATATTGGGTGTACTGATGACACGAAAATAAAAATTCTGCAGATCAGAAGGGTGGCGTGTTCGTTTCAACGTCGGGTTGTCACCAATATCAGGTGTCAAGGGAGTACAGCCTCCATGTTGGTCCGGGCTGTGCGCCAAAGCTCCCAATCCTGCGCCTCAAACTCTAACTCCTCGCCTGGGTTGTGGTTATCAATAAAACATCTTGGAAATCCATTTCTCTCTTACTCTGGTTTATTATATCAAATTGGCACACATATTATCGCAGTACACACACTCTCGGATAGGATGATGGCCTCAGCCACGTGGCTAGCTCTGCTGGTCACAGAGCCAAGCTGTCTGGTTCATGAGTGAGTGGAAAACGCGGCAAAATGCCTGGTGGCCAGGCCTGGCAGGAGAAAGGAACTCGTCAGTCCCCACTCCTGTCTAGCCTCGCCGGCCGAAAGGAAACCGGTCACTGAGCCCCACAGGCCTATAGTGGGTGGTGGGAAAGAGGGATTTGCTCAGGGTGACCTCACCCGAAACTTTCCGTTTGAACGGTTACTTGGAGGTCAAGGCTATCGATTTTCACAGAATTATAGATATGCTAGACAGGGAACGTGGATCGGCAAATTAAGAGACCCGACTAGGGTGTCAAAGCACTAGAAACCTATGTAGCCCTAACATTCACACGATACTGCTACTACAGTACTACGTAGGCCTACGTATATACACCTAAATGTTTTTATTCTGTTACAAATAAAACATAGGCCTATGCACAGTTAGGCCTGAGCCAGAAATACCAGAGGGAGGTTGATATCAATCAGATCAATGAAAAAGCTGCTCTACTTGCTCACATTGTGAAACACGCTAAATCGCAAGAGAAAGTTTGGTTTATGTATTATTCAGAATTTACGAAATCGTAGCAAAACATGTAGGCTACACCAGCAATGTTGCTGCGGAGCGCCAAGGCCCCGCTTGAATATGAAAATCAAATTGTCTACATTGTCATATATTTTTATTAACATTGTAAGCATGTATGAATTTTTTCACACTTGAAGTTATGGGTCGCGGCAGCGGGATGCAGCTACAAGTGGGTAAAAAAACAACATTTAACATCAATAACGGCGCTTTCAGGGTTAGGGCCTATATTGCGCACCCCCGACGTTGGTCTCTGTTTTTCAACACTGAGTAGGCATATACATGTAGATTGTCGCCTAGATTGATTTCAATATTAGGGCATTAAAATTATATGAGAAACATATCAAGATAATAAGTAGCTCTGAAGGCGTATGCCTACAGACAACACCAGACATGATTTAATTTTATGAGCATGTAATGCGTGCAAAAAGGTTAAGAACAGTTTCATAATACTCTATAAATGTTAATGACCCCTCCCCTTCTAGAGTGGGCCCTACCTATCCCATGCCCTCTGGCCCCTTAACAAAGCCACAGTTGTGCATACACGAGCTATTGACTATTTCATTGAAAACACCAATCCTGACAGCTGATAGTATATTTACATGGTAACTTTTTGAATGTCCTCGAAATGTTTGCATTCAGTCAAACCTTTCACCACCATAGCCCATTTTATAATGTGTTTTATAAAGGTGACATTGGTGACGCTATGGCAACTTTAAGTATGTAAATAAAAAACATCCCCTCGAATAGAAACTAGACTTTTTGCGCTTTACCTAAAGGTTTAACAGATTGTAATAAATATATCGGAGTTGAAAAACAGTTAGAAAATACCTAAAACGTCGCACTGAAATGGTCAACTGCAGGTGTGTGTAACTCATGTAGGCATATATTCTGATTATCGACAGATTCATTGTGTACCCAGAGTGACGGTGATACCTTATTTACGTGTTGATAAGCTCATGATTCAGACGTGAGAAACTTTAGTAAGATAATGCCGCCCTCCTCAGCCTCCGTGATCTACATGTGGATCGTCATGATCACCATCATGATCCTCAGCATCGCAGCCAGTAAGTTCACTGCCAGCATACACCAGACGTGTTTGCTGGCCATAGTCCTCCCAACAAACACGACACGTTGGTTTAATGTTGGGCCAGTGTCGCAGACGGTGGACTAACAATAAACCAACATTGTTTCAATGTGTCGCGTTTGCTGGACTCACAGTAGACACGAGACTTTCAATCAATGTTGGTTTAACGTTGGTGCAACGGCGTATACGGTAGACCAACGTTAAACCAACATTGATTCTTGTCTTGTGTCCGCTGGACTACGTACGTTTTTTGTAAATATGTGTTGGCTGGTAAATATGATTGAATTGATGGTATAATTTGTGTCAATATAAAATGGCAATTTATACACTTAGAGTTGTATTGAACAATAGATTTTATACTATGTTATTTTTTTGTTTAGTGGCTGCCCCTACTACTACCGGAGAAGCAGGTAATATTTTAAAAAAAATACAGTAACAATAATAATAAATAAAAGCTTATGAAGCCGTGTAACGACTATTTGATGCTCTTATATTTGTCTTCACGTTGAATCTCATGTGACTTTGGGGTCTTCTATGTGCGAGATACCATTGTGTTGTTGTTGATACGACATTTGGTTGTTATTATTAAAATCACAACTCTATTTTTATATTATCGCTTTCCTTGCACATCGTGGCATAATTTTAATACAATTAATTGAACAAGAATATATAAACCATCAAAATAGGAACGCTGTGATATTTCCTTTTATGTACATGTATTACACTTGTTGTTTATTAATATCATGTTGTTTCATCCATGCGACCCTTCAAGGGGGCGTTTATAAAGACGTTACAGCTTCTCAGCTTACAGCTATTTTTGTTTATTACACCAAACCGAAGGTCTTAGAATCTAAGACCTTGAGGCTTAGAATATAATTATATTTATTGTGTGTTTCAGCTACCACGCCACCGTTTGAATCAATTATACCGTTGATCTGTCCATTTCATCAGCCGATGTGTCGATAAATTTTAGCAGATTTCAACCATTCCAGCTAGTAGGTCTAACGTACTATAGATAAGAGCATTCTCATTCGCAAGGAGGCAGCTTCAACAGAGCTTCTAAACTGGATGGAATGGCTTCACTGAGAATATTTTCTGGACTATCATCCTTGTTCAGACAACATTGCACCTTTATAACCTGTGACTAAAAAACTAATTAATTTTTGAATTAGTCATGTTTCACTTAGAATTGTTGTATTTTCAAAACAATTCGTGTTTGCCCAGTAGGCACTGACTGGCAAACCCTGAATAAATAAAATGCATTGATGATCATAAAGTTTGTTCCTGTGTGTTCAATATTCATGTTGTTTGCTGGAGATGGTGGCATCTCAAAACTGTGTGGTTTAGTGTATGTTGACAAAATTTAAAAGGAGAGGAAATTTCGCGAGGGTAGGTAAACATTGGCAGGTGTAAGCCCATTATGTAAGTTATAGGCGTGTATCACACTTTATAGGTCGAGTAGCATAAATAATAATAGACCTGAGGATACTGATCCAGCTATTGATGAATATAATAGTGTGAAAGTCATTTTTTTTTGGCCAGTACACTCATTTAAGTGACGTTGTATAGACTACGTTAAAATCTGTGCAATTAGTAATTGGAAAGTTAGATGTTTATATAATGACATGAAGTATGCGATCGCTGGGCATGCGTGATTATAACTTACGTTTCTCTCTTCACAGATAATGGATTCCGACATTTCCATCCAACCGGAAACATTAGTTTATTAGCTCTGCTCTGTTAACCTTTCTAATGTCTCGTGCTTTCGTATTGTGAGGGTGGATGTGCGGTCAAATCCACTCATATTTTGGACATTACAAACTTTTTCGACGACCCCTTACAAGTTTTCTTTTGCGAAAGGGAAACAACTTTTCATAAGTGCAAATATTAGTTTTCTACAGTGCGAACATTAAAATGATACAAGAACGAAATAATGATCTTTTTGAGCTTTCATACAGAGACCATGCACGGATTATTCCTCCGAAATCAGGGCAACAACACTTTGTAGAAGACGACTGCTGCAATTAACGATTACAAAATTTAATTGCTTTTGTTTATTTTTTCTTGGAAGTGTAGTTTTCAACACCAACTGCGGCATGCTTTTCATACCACGTGGTGTAAGATTTTCTTATCAGCAGCTGTCTTTCAGTTTTAGTGAAGTGCAAGCCACTTGGGCCATTTTTAACCCTTTGAGTGCGGGCGACGCTTTTAAGCGCATTCATACTGTTTTTCCACAACTAAAATTTGACAGAAATTGAACAAATATGCGTGTATAAATCTTGAGTAAAGCCCCCATTGTGAAATTTAGCAGGTTTAATTTTTAAGTGAGGAGGTATTTTCCTTTCATTTGAAGTTGGCAATTGCGTGAGCAATGCCAACTTCAAATGAAAGGAAAATGTTAAGTAGTAATGAAGCTCTTAAAGAGTTAATTAAATTAACATACTGTATGAACATAAGTTATCAATATTCTTATTTTGTTTTTTGTCTGGTCCTCAACTTGACTTATGTTTCTGAACCTTCACGTCCGGAAATGCAGAATTAATCTGGAATATAATAAACACTAAAAACATAATTCACATGTTCAAATATGAAAAAAGTTAAAGATGATGAAATAATGATGATACATTTATTCATCTTCAAAGGATGAAGGTGTACTATTGACATCTTTATCATTGATCGTACACAATTATGACACTCTAATGACAATATATGGAAATTTAGGAGTTTAATCAGAACACTTGGTTCAATTATGTCTAAGAATTATTCCCATACAACAAAAAATTATGTATTACTTGCTAGACATACAGAAATATGTCATTATTCTACCAATCTATAAGAAATAGAAATCTTCAATCATCAGACTGCAAAAATGCGCCCCAGATTTCTAAAATTCACTTCAACACCTGCTAACCTAAGACTAGTGTTATTTCACATAATCAGCAAACCCATATAATCAGCAAAACTTCCATTCTGACTAAAATTACAAAATAGTTGTATCAACACAAACATAATAATGTTAATCACTATTTTCAATAAATAATAAATAATATTATTATTCTATATTTCAAATGTTAAAAAAACAGTTGATAAATTCACTCAAATGCATTATAGAAGGGTATTCAATAATGAAATGATTGCAAATACAATACAATGAGATTCTTGCTCATTATTTAATAGACAAACTGCTTACTAAAGTATATAAACACACAATATTACATGGCAAAGTGTAAAGTTTCTTGGCAATAAATAGCTACTAAATAAACAAAAATAGAAATTATACATATATGTCATGTTTAAATATAAAGACAATGTAAAGTAGACAAAAAGTTGCTTGTGCAACACAATTTGACTAAAATTAAGCATAATTATGCTAAAAATATAATATTATAGTAGCATATGTAACACAGTATTAGCTGGACAGGTATATACCATATTATTATAAAATCATCTTCACAAATGGAAAGAAGTTTTTGGTTTGTGGGAAGTTGTCAGCAAACTAATTTCCAATAGATGAACACATTCACAATATCAAGAATGTATCATTGCCACAGGCTACATTCCTTAAATTCAGCTGCTCGTTCCCGATAATTGTCTGTGACAGGTTGCTAGTTTGCTGCAACAACAAATGACCAAAAAATACACGTAAAATTTATCACATATTGCTATGAATAGGTAAATGAATAAACTTTATGCACATTATTTGAAGTTATGGGATAATATATCTAATTTTAGGAAATCACTAACAAATTCAACTTAATTCTCTACACAGATGAATAGAGCTAGTATTGGAGTGTAATTAATGTAACAAATCATGAAAACAAGAGATAAAATTCATGGATTCAAATGTTCTCTATTTTCATTATCAGAAATATAATTACAAAACGGGTAAATAATGGGTTTGAGGAATCATTTATAGTTTTACATTTACTATTATTCCACATGATTTTTGTCATATTTTTAACACACCATCAACTGATGTGTGTTTTCATCAAACCAACAAAAGACTAGATCAAATTGCCTGATGACAATATTTCTACTATGCATGGTGATAATATCTAAAAAAATACCAGAAATAACAAAACACAAAAACATATTGTAGAAATCATATGTTAAACTTACATGTATAACTACCACTGTTAAATTGCTTCAAAACCAGCCAAATTAAATGTGATAACTATATAAACATTAGACATCACACTTGGCACAAAACAGAAACACACATTACGCTAGTTTATTTTATTTACAACTTGAAATCTCTTTTACAGAGAATGTTCTATCATGGCTGTGAAGAATAAATTATAATTATAAACAATTATATACTATATTATGTAAACCCCCCAAAATTCCTACCTAGCCTGTATCCGAAAGGTAACGATTTTAATTGTCTAGGGAAGAAAACACATATTATGTAACTTATAGTTCTAACTAACATTGCGATTGGGGGAATATGGTCATGGAATTATTTTTTGTCCTTCTGAATATTACTTTTTCCGGCAACAATTTCAAGCTTCAAAGGATGAAAAAGAGTTCTATTTATGAAAAATAAGACATCTCCCAAATTAAAGGATCTAATTGTACTTTAAAAAACATCCACCACAAGATATTTTATGACTTTTTGTGGCTTGTAATTGTGAGGTGTCACTTAACCCTTTAACAACCGGTCCAGAATATATTGGATTTTTCATTTCTTTATTACCACATTAAGTACCACCTTTTAAACATGTTAAAGATAAAAATTAATGTGACATCAATCAACAAGATTTGAAAAGAGTTGACCTCCTTTTTGTCAAATCTGAATAATTTTCACCCACTTGAAGTTGTGGATCGCATCAGCGAGACACAACTTCAAGTGGGTGAAAATTCCATGGGAATAATTTGGTGGCTAAAAGGTTAACCCTTGTGCTGCTGGAAGCGTATATATAATATATATATACAGTTCCAAGCATATTTTAGATCAACAGATATATCACTAAATTTGATCAAATAGATTTTGCTTAATTCCAATAATTCGATATTGTAGATGTCTATTTTTCCTAAATATAAATAGTTTTCATCATTTGAAGCTGGAAATTATGTTAGCAATTCCAGCTTCAATTTTGTTTGAACCTAATCAGGGTTATGGATGCGTTACATGCATGTACAGTAGAACTTGCTATAAACAGCCACTCATATGAGCAGCCAACCTCCCTCCTATGGGAGGCCACTTCCAAGTCATTTCACAAAATGGCATTTCCTATACAAAGGAACCTCCTATGAGCAGCCACAAGCCTTAAAAGGCGTGGCTGTTCATAGCAGGTTCTACTGTATACAGCACATACATACCTACATGAATGTATACATATATACTGAATTGGGATTCCCAATTATTACCTATCAAAATGTTTCAACTAACTACATTTTATTGTACTTTGTGATTTCATTGCAAAATGAAAACCTAACTAGTTACCATGGTTACATTTGTGGCAAAACACAAGAAAGAAATTCACATAATTAATTTCACCAACTGAAAAGTCAATTTTTTATGTGCCGGCATTTTTTCTTGGTTAGTTTTCTAACAAATTTTACTGCAACAAATTGAATGTATTATAACTTTGTAGAGTATATCTCTTCGTCAGACTCATCACTACACTTTGTTTTTCTCAGTCTTAAGTTAGGATTAGTGATATTTTCATCCTCCCTTTCAGTCCCTCCAGTGCACTCTCCGATCACTTCTTCTTGATTAAGTGCTGTCAACTCTTCCACCTGATTGGTAGCTCTCTCGCTTACATCACTTTCAGAACAAGTTTGTTCGATATTGCCACTTTCCGAGACTAATTTCCCGTCAGTGGTATCCCTGTGTTCATTCTCATTATCATCACTGACAGATCCCATTTCACCGGCTGTAGACTTCTCGTCCAAATCTTCATCGAGGTCCGTTTTGCTGTTGCTTTTATCAATGATCTCATATGTCTCAATGTCCGGACTTGGGCTAGAATCAACCATTTCACTTTTCGCAGGCTTTTGAAGATTTAGCTTCTCTTCCTGAAAAAATATGCAGAGATAAGAGTATGAAATATTCAACCAAATAGTGCAGTATGAATCAGTGTGTTCTTGTTATTGTGCCTGCTATAACAATTATCTTTGTTCTGAAACAATTCAATAAAAATATCTGAGTGTGATATATCAAACAAAATCTTAGAACTTTTAAATTTCAATGGGTAATATGTTTTTCTTCGATATTAGTTATAGAAAATATGTGAATTTGGCCAACACACATAAACATCTTTCTTGAAAGACAGGTGATTTTCTAAATAATAGCTGAAAAGTCAGATAAAATAATGCATAACAGTACAAATACATAAAAAATAATAAAATATTTTCCACACACTAAAAGAACTGACGTGTCTAAATCTCCTAAAACCTGAAACTTAATTGACCTTAATATTAATTTAAAATCAGTACGGATATAACTTAATATTAATTAAATGCATTATTTTGCTATAGATATTAGTTTCTATAGTTGTCTTTTTTATATATATTAGATATCTATAACCCTCTTGACATAACAGCTCAAAATATCTTCTTTCTGATGAAATATACTAGTTTTTGTTCAATGAGTTTTAGTTAACCCTCAGTACAACACTGAAATATTTTTATACAAACCGTGGAGACCAAAGGTTTTTTCTATTTAAAATCATCATAAATGTCTTAGTTAGTTTTTTCCACTGCATTTGAATGCCTATGGTAACCCTTTCAAGTCTGAATTTACCATTGTCATCTTCATCCACTGCAAGCCGCGAATTGCTGTCGCAATTCTCGTCTTGTAGTGGATAAAGATGACTTGAAGATGGTGGCAAATGAAAAAATATACCGTTATTTTCAAAACATTTCGATAAAAATTTCCGTTCTAAAACAGCTAGGTTTCAGGAAATTAGGTCATTCTTCAGAAATGTGAAATGATGCTTTAATGCATCGTGAGGGTCTAAAGGGTTAAGCATCTACTGCCATAAAAGATATTTTACTCTTTCAGTGCGGGGACCGTCTCTAGACAACACCTCTAAAGAGTGCACAAAGGGTAAAAGTTACCTCAGATGGTATATTTTCTGGGGTTTGTTCGCTGTGAATATCCCCTTCAGGTTCATCCGATACTACGTCATTTACGTTGTCTTCAACAGTGCTCATTGCCTCGAGGATGCGGGACATTTGTGACTCAGTCTCCAGTAAACGCCGCTTCAGTTCATGCAATTCAAGGTCATCTATTAAGACAAAAATATATCATGAAAATTATATAGTTATTCCAGGATTTACTGAAGGTGTTATTTATTCAACAAATATATATTCATCTCATCCAGATGTGACATGCATAGGTATTTGCATCATGATGCCATTAAAAAAAAAAAAATGGCTAAGGTATCATAAATTATCATTCACGACAATTGTTACTCACTTATATCATTTTTATCAGCTTTGAGCAGAAGGCGCTCAAGATTCCGTTGCTGCTTTTTTCTGCGGCGGTATTCTCGGAATTCTTGATCACATCCATGATCGCTATCTTCCTCTTCTGGATCGGCGGCAGATAAAAACTTCTGCTGCTCAGCATTGTATCTAACACCTTGATGATGGCTGCCCATAAATTCACTTTCTTTATCAGCTGAGTTCTTTTTACCAAATACCTGATATAGTAAATAAAAAAAAGAATAAATTTGAAAAAATACCGGTATGTTATTTATGGTTCCAAGAAACAATAAGAATCAATAAGATGGTACATGTAGTAAGTTTTACTAACTTTGAAACACTTCTTCCAAAGTTAGTACAATTTACTACTATCTCAACGAATCAATTACACAGTTGATACTAGATACATGAACTGATATATAATCCACATTGTTCAACAATTATGTAACACTTTTTGGACGATTTTTCACCCCCCCCCCCCTCTCCCCCTTCTTAACGCTTTTTATCGTTACTTTGACTACGCTCCGTAACGCATCCCTTAATCACCGATCCCTCCAAACGTTACGTAATTGTTGAACGGCCCTGAATACCCCCTGAGGATAACACAAACCATACCAATATATGCAGTAATAACAGATCACAAAACAGATGACATAAGTCTCATATTGCAAGTATCATACCAGAAATCTGTAAATATTTATTTATAGAGATGTGTCAGCACCCATATATTTAAAGTTGTTTAAAATGGGGTTAATTTTAAAGTACTGTTATACTACTGGAAAACAACAAATTACTACTTTTATCCATGAAGTTATAGGTACACATGGGGCAAGAAAAAAGTGTAGTACCCATCAGAGAAAAATGTAGTACCCCGGAAGCAAGGCCAGAGGCTCAGTGTTGACATTTTTACAAATTAATTTAGACGTGAATTTTTAGGTCATGACTGGAGATCTAGTGCCATCTCTCCATAAAATACATGCAACAGTTGAACTTAAGCACCCCATTCCCCCCCGGCTATGCTACTGTACATACAGTAAATGGAAAAAAAATGAAAATAATGGTAGAAATGATGTATGATGGCATTATAAAGGAAACTATAGTCATCATCTGCACATAGATAAAAAAACAACGATCATCAGTTGTAAAGTTACTAAAACCAGTGGAAGTAGCTGCTTTAATATTGCAATGACACGAATGAGGAAGGGTTTTTCCTGATTTAAATAATGTTTGTTAACTAGATAAGTTGATCTATGATATAATCTCAACAATAGATGCTAGAAAATATGATTCCCAGTGAATAAGAGGTGTTAATTTAATGTATGACTCTATTAGCGACACCATAACATCTTGTGTTTATTGTTGTTGTTACCTTTGATAAAGTATAAATAAGGTAGACAACTATGCCGACAGCATACATGGGTAAGACCACGGACATCATGCCTTTTCCCGCTCCAGTGGTAGTAGCTGCTTGTTTCTTCATCTCTGCGGCTGCTCTCAGACCAGGATGGGGTCCAGGCTGTTCAAAAAAAAAAAATAATGATAGTTATTATAACTGTTATAACATACATACCAAATTTATTCTAATAAATGCCCAGTGCCTTACTTAGAATACCCCCTGAGATAACAGGGGGATAGGCACATTAATTAGAGTAGGTTTTAATGATCATATAATGTACATAATCTTGGGTGTTATTTGAAAATCAGGGGATTGGGCATTCTTTGGAATATGAGCGTTTATTAGAATAGATACAGTATATTTTATATAATACCCTGTACTAAATTTTGCGATACTTGTGGAAGTGCTGACTTCATCATTTTCAGTTATAGAAAGCCTGAGAAAATTTGATCAGGCGCAACTAACGTCACTATACATTTTTTTAAAGAGTTAGTAATACAAATACCTTCATATGTCTTGTTATGTCATCTGCTGCACTGGGTTTTTTTGCAGGACCTTTTCTTAAATGTGGCGGCATTTTGTCCACTGCAATATATGTTCAACATCACATTAATGTCAAGTGCTATGTTTTGTCATTAACCCTTACAGCGCAGGGATCGACTATAGTCGTCAGAATCTTACGCCTGTAGACGTCAGATACTGACGCTAGAGTTGATCCCCGCGCATTGTAAGAGTAAAAATATTTCTTATGGCCGTAGACCCATAACATAGGTATTCAAATGAATCGGAAAGAGCTAACTAAGACAGTCATGATGATTTCAAATTGAAAAAAATTCTTTGGTTGCGATGTTTTTTACAAAATAATTCAGCGCTTTAAGTGTCAAGCACAGATAATAGTTTCTAAGTCTGCCCAAAATTTGTGAAAGTCCATTCTGACCTCAGATATTACATCTCTGACTCCACACACTTATATTTTCATTTACACGCATGGCTAAATTAACCTGATTTATCAGTCGCTACGATGTGTGTTTTAGGTATTGTAATAACCATTCCTATAACCACAGCACTACTTACCACTTTGACTTCCACTCATTATTTATCATTTTCTTACTATTTCATTTAATCTAATAGTTTGCTGCAGGTAAGAGCTATTTACTCTGTTCAGTTATGGATAAATCAAGCCATCATAATTTATGTGAGCAAAGCAAAAACAATAACAAAAACTGTGTAATCCCTTAATGTTTTTCTAACTTACTGTGAATAGAAAACTGATATGTGGCGGATTGGTGGTGCGCCATATATATTAGCGTGTTTATAAGACTACAGTTGTTACAAGTTCAACAAAACTGCCTGGTTACCTGAAAGACAACTATGTGTGGAAAATAGTGAGAAAAATGAATTTTCCCTGACATTAACTATTTAAAATGACAAGCAAATCGATCATTAGATAATCAGTACAATTCCCAGTCTAATACAAAGGCCGGTCAAGGCCCAGAATTTGGCAATAACTCTGAAAGTTTGCCAACAATTCTAGTGAGTATTTCAGAAGCTAGACCATTTCACATGTATCAATAAAATTCTAAAAAAATAAATGAAATGTGTCTATGGAGGACATCAACATTTGTAATTTACTACATGTCAATTGGTTTAACTGTTGAAGTACTCCAGTTAATATAATCTGGGTTTTTGCCATGCTGGGCAGCCGCACCCAGTACCCTGACACACTGAACCTGCTAGCAAGCACCACAGCTAAAAAACATGGCAAGGTGATTATTATCTTAACCCTCATAGCGCTGAAATACTTTCATATAAACCACGGGGACCAAAGTGTTTTTTCAATTTGAAATCACCCGGAATGTCTTAGTCAGCCCTTTCCGCTCCATTTGTATACCAATGCTTTAGGTCTACAACCATTATTTTAAATGTTTTTACTCTTACAGCACGGGGATCAACCTTAGACGTCAGAATCTGACGTCTACAGATTCTGACTTTATCCCACAGCTTTAATGGCTGAGGGGTAAAAATTGTCCTATAAAATTATGCTGCCTTTTTTCTTAACTGCAGACATGCTAAAGTAAATATTTGACCACATTTCACTGTTTTCAATGAGCAAGAAAAATCCTGTGCTATATCAAAATCTGAGCTAAATTATAAAAACGGCCAAGTTGTGACCTCAATGTTGCAAATTGTCCCAGGGATACAGAAGCCAAAAAATCACTCAGACACTTGAACTTTTCGAAGCAGCTGAAGAAACCTAAGGAGATGAATGATTTTGAGAGTTTTAGTTTTTAGATACATCAGGGCAATGAGTGCCAATGAGTGCCCTGCAATACACTAACACTAAACAGTAGCAAAACATCACCCAAACACTTGAACTTTTTGAAGCATCTGAAGAAAACTATTGAGATGATGCCGCTGTTGAGAGTTTTAGTTTTTAGATACACCAGGGCACCCAACGAGTGCCCCGTAATACAGTAACAGTAGCAAATATACAACATATAAACAATCAGAAATATGGCCAATTGGGCATAGCCTCCGGCCCCAGTCTTTTTTTTTCTTTTTTTTAAGTCCAAGAGGGGTCATGGAAGAAGACAAATTTTGATGGATTTTAATCCGTATGCAGGGTTCCCCACAGAAAAAAAAATCATCTGGTTGTTCTCTCAAAAATATTAACTTAGCGCGCGCGGCAGCTTAACCCTTACACTGGTGCATAATTTTTTCAGCACATGTGTGGTTGCCCACTAAGTAATAGATCTATCTAAAAGCCAATAAACTACAAAATCAGTCACTGTCAGTTAGCCATCTTTAAAATGCAAATGGAAGGACACCACAAAACGGAACTGAAAAAATCAAAATGCAAAAAAAAATTGAAAAAAAAAAAAAGTTTGTTTTTTTCAGCATCCATCCGGTCGGGCAGCCGGCATTTCCGGCACTGTGGGGAACCTTGCCGTATGGCTATGAAACTTCCATTTTAACCCTTGGTGCACCACTTGAGGAAGCGTAGGGCAGGCAAACAAAACTTCACTCAGGTTTTACCCTGGGCAAACTCTGAAAGAGTTTCTATTGCAGGGTGCATGACTGGCACTCGCCCGGTCGCCAATGCGAGTGGGAAAAAAAGGGGCGAGTTCGGATGGCCTAAAACTCGCCTAGCTTGGCGAGTGCATAGTTTTCCGTAATTTAAATATAAAAAGTAGTCTGCTGTGGTCCAGACTATGGTTTGAAATAATGTTTTGTCTCAATAGATTTGTTTTAGTTCATGAAGGGTTCTAAAAGAGTGGCGTGTTTACGGCACGATTGGATATTCGGGATCAGCGCGAAGACTGCCCGTAGTATGTACATGTAGGCCTTCTGTATAGGCTACAAACATGAGTATGCATCACTGACCTGGTACGCATGCACTAATCTCTAAGCACGCGCACTTGTCAGAGCGATTGGTCAATTGTGTCACCCCCTTATAGGGCCAATTGTAGCAGACATGCGTGCGCGCGCCATCATTTTTTAAGTTGGTACGTGTGGTGTTACATATGCATGCTGTGTATCACATGTTAACAAAGTTATATGTCCTGAAACTAGATGTAATTGCTCATGTTTACTAAACATTGGCAACAGACTTCACAGACAGTATATTACATTAGCGCCCACCACTTATGACATGATTATAATTAAACTGCCACTGCGTCATAGATAAGGTATCCTAAAAAGACTCACCAGCCATCTCAGCAAGCACGAGACATACAGCCAATGTTGGGGCAATGTTGGACCGAAGTCATAGACTGCGGGCCAACATTGACACAATATTGGCTCAATGTCTTGTGCTTGCTTGAATCTGCCCTATAACTAGTACAAGTAACCTCACTGAAGATCAAAGATTTGATCTGGAAAATACGTCATTTTGTCCACATATCCTGTTTTAAACATTTATTCACGAGTTATTAGTTTTTTTGTCAATTTTCCACTGATTAAACACATCATGGTTGAATCATCTTAGTGCTTCTATTTTCTACTTTTTTCAGCAGGTTTAAATTTTACTGGGCGAGTAGCACTTCAGCTGTACTCGCCCGAATGGGCGAGTGGTATAATCAGTTAGTTATTCACACTGTATTGTACCCCTCCGTCATTCAGTTATCACATTTTATCGCCCATACTGAATGACGGAAACCTTTATTATCGCCCAGGGGGGTACAAAAGAAACTCTTTCCGCCAGAAATCTAATGATGGGAACCCCGGAAAAGGTGATAAAAGTGCCATTCTAAACAAATAACTTTTTTAATTCTACAATGATGGCTTCATTTCTATCAGTAAAAGTGAGCAAAAAAAACAAACAAACACAGAAAAATATGTCTTCTATTTCAGTGTCTCACAAACATAAATCCTGAAAAAAACACACAAAAAACATCAAAATGACTTTTTGGAATGTACACTACAAAGAACCTAGGCTAAGGTATGCGAGTATGCAAGACAGCGCTTTAACTTAGTTTAAGTTTATACCACCGGTCAGATTAACTTGCATCGCATGTTTTTTCACCGATTTTTCAGTTAATTCTCAAGCGATTTTGATGAAATTTTGCAAGGACTATTTTCCAGGCACTAGAGAAATTTTCGTCAAAAAATATTATGTAGTTCAAAACATGCAAAAGTTAGACCATTTGACATATAGTAAGTTTGTAATTACGACGTCCAGCTATAAGCACATTAAACTGGTTAAATTAAAGTTTGTTTTTAGCCTTGAATTTGCACTAAAGTAAAAGTCACTTTAAATTTGTGACTTTTGCGTTGCATGCTTTTCGCCAATTACTCACGCAATTTTCATCTGATTGTCATGAAATTTAGCAAGCATTATTTTCTAGTCTTACGGCAATTTCCCCGAGAATTTCAAGAAAAAATATTATGTAGTTTAAAAGTTAGACCATTTGACATGGAGTAATTTTCAATTATGGCGGAATAGTTGCAAAAAGTGCTTGCAAAATTTCATGTAAATTGATCAAGAATTGAGTGAGAAATCGGCGAAAAACACACAACGCTGGTGGAAGTTGACTGCAACTATAGACTACATGCAAGATAGTCTAACTTTTAAGCTATACAATATTTTGATAATTTTCCAATGCAAATTTCACGGTAGTCGCCGCGTGACTCGAAAATAGTCCTTGCAAAATTTCATAAAAAAATTGGTTGAGAATTGACTGAAAAATCGGTGAAAAACATGCGACACAAGTTAATCTGACGGCGAGTAGACCAGGCTAGAGGGTGGTGGCGGTAGTTTTCGCGCACCTAAGTGAATATGGCCCACAGAATGGACGCGTATGAATATTGTGGGTCGTATTGTGATTGGTATGTCTGAGCCACTTCCGGTTTGATAAAAATATACTTCCGGGTCAATTGAGAATAGGGAGCATAGATTATCTCAATCTCCTATGTTTCTGGGGGAGTTTTCGCGCAGTTGAGGGTATTTTCGCGCACCGCATTGTGTAACAGCGTGGAAACCAATATATTTTATTATAAACCATATATTTTTCATTTAGTTTGTTTCCAAAAAGGTTTGGGATTCCTCCCGGCACATGTCTGTTTTTATTTCAACCTGATACAACAACCTGCACAAAAATTATAAAAAAATATAATTTCACTGATTTTGAGTTTTAGAATCCAAAAAAATCAGCATTTTCTGGGACTTAAAATAAAAAGGAGCTATTTTAATGGCGGATGAAAAAAAAAGTTTGCCGCGAAACGAAGCGATTTTTATAGCTGCATTAAAACACCAGACAACGACCGAAAATCAAAACAAGATAAAAATTTACAAAACCCTTTAAGAACTAGGGCAAAAAACAAACGAGGTTCGCGAAAATACCCTCTGCGCGAAAATACCCTCCACCACCTAATAGTGTTAGACTACTCTAACCCGGGCCAGGGCCATGTCATCCATGAATCTAATGAGTAGGCTAATCATAATGTGTTGAGAAATGACGGCGCATTACAAATGTTTTTTCTAATTTAATTTTCTAAATTTCTAAAAACTTAAGTTTTAGTATATTTTACTTGGTTATGGAACAATCAACATAATTCAAATAAAATAATCTTACACATTTCATTATGTGAACCCTCGGACTTGACACTTCCTTCGCCTTGAAAACCTGTCAAGTGAGCCAGCATCGGATGAAAAATTTTGGGGTAAAGAATAGCGAAACAACCAAATATAATGCCAAAAACTATCAATGTTTTTGCAGTGGTCATTTCCATTATCACGGTTATTATATGTAGAAAGCTTTAAAACATTTCCAAAACACAAAAACTGTCAGAATGAAAACAAAATTTGTTGTTTTTCACGATCTGTCATGTCTGTTGTCATTTTTCATATTTTTCATTTCTCGCCGGAAGTCAGAATCGAATGGATTTCGTCTAGCGGACGTTATCAAACACTATTTTGTATACAGTATAGTGCTGCGGCGCGATAAACAAATTTATACATCCTAGGCCTATCTCCCAGAAGCTGTTTGTTAGCCTTTGTCAGGAAGGTTATGTTTTTGGTCTTGTTGGCTGGTCTGTCTGTTCGTCCGTTCGTCTGTCGGATTACATATAAAGTAATGAACGGATTTACATGAATTTTTTACCAGAGGTGTGTCTCGGGGCCAAGAAATAATTGATTACATTTTGTGAATAATCCGGATTACAATCCGGATCCAGGACCTGGATTTACAATTTCTGCTGAGCTGTGCAGTCTAGTACTGACTCAGTTTCCAGTTGATAAATACTGTAGCATGCATGTCGGATTGGTTAAAAACGTAATTAAAAACGTAATTAAAAATGTTAGAATCAAAATCAATTAAACTCAACTTTTTGAGTAGCCCTCTGTTACGAGGCCGCATTATCACCTGATTATTACGAGGCCGCATTCAAACACCAATAACTGAAAGAGTTGAGCTGCTTGGTCTGCGGGCCTATGGATAGCAGGGGAAACGTACACAGTGAACACGCCCGAGATGTGTACGCTGCTAGCGGACAGCGTGCTCATCCCAGCAAACATGTGCTTAAATGGCCCAATAATGGTAATTACTGGCGGATAGTGGCAGTACTGGCATATAGGTATTTATGGGGTATGCCAAAACTGGCCCAGTTTCGGCTTTTCTTGGTCTGATTCAGGTTAGACTGACAAAATAACGGCACAATAACGGCATATGATTACATTGTTACTCACTTGGGGGATCTCCGGCGTTGTGGACCAGTATTGGCCAGTATTCCGGCCCAATGCTGGCATTTTAGTATAGATCTTTTCCCTAGGTGGGTCCTTTCATGGCGGTTAAAACGGCATAAGCTTACATTTTTCAGAATTGTCATCATTTACTCTTCTTTTCGAGTTAAAATGGACTTAGATGTTTATATTAAAGTACGAATTTAATCAAATATAAATTGTAGCACATGTGTATATAATTTTTATGATTGATGATGATATAATTGAAGAATTAATGGAATATTTTGTTAAGGTTTGTCGCTGCCGTGAGCAATAATAGGAGGAAATGGAGAGGGTTCTGCCAGTAGCCTACTGGCAGTAGTCCTAGGTTGCCGTTATCAGTGGTTATTCATATATTTTTTGAATTGCTTTGGACCTATATAGGCATAGCTAAAAATTCACCCCTCGGTCCCGCTTGCCTGTACTAGTCACTGCTGGGGCTAAATTAGGCATATATTTATTTTGGCTTCTTAATATGACCATATGATGTAAACATGTCAAAAGACTAAAACTGCAAAAGTTTTTTAAATTTTTGTGTTGCGCATTTGCCAGTTAGGCAAGATATAGACAAAATTCCCGAAATTCTTATTTTTGACATGCATGTCCGAAATAAGAAATCAGGAATTTTGTCTCTATATCTAGTCTAGGCCTAACTGGTAAATGTGCAGCACGAAAATTAAAAAAACTTTTGCAGTTCGAGTCTATGGACATGTTTACATCATATGGTCATATTAAGAAGCCAAAATAAAATCACCGATTTTATAAAGATTTTAGCCTGATTAAATCGCTCGAAGTCGAGGAATACCGTAGATTGTAAATCAAAATATACTGTAGCTATATTTCAGATCTGAATAAATTCGGCGATGACGTTTTTTTGTAAGTTAAAGATATTGTTTTAATAAATTAACTGTTCAATTAAACCTTAATTGTTGTTTTTGTATCGCAACAACTCTGAGCAAAACACAGGACAATCACCCAATGCTGTTTCAATGGCGGGCCAGCGTCTAAGACGTTGGGTCAACATTGAAACAGTATTGGGTGAATGACACGTGTTTGCTGGTCTATAACTGGATGCATGTTTCAAAAAGAGATAACACCTATTAGGCATCCTATACAGGGCCATTATTGATCCCTTTCGTAACCGTTATACAGCCATTATGTAATCGTATCTGGGCCAGTATTGGCACGGTAAATATAACCAAGTAGCAGCCTGTATGTATTCCTGATATCTGGGCCAATATGGGGCCTCAACAGGCCCAGACATGGTAACCAGTACTGGGCCATATGTGGCCCTGTGTGCAAACTGTATGGAAACTACCCTGGGCCTAGACGGTTCTGGCATATTGGTTTGACTGTATTGGCCCATTACTGGCACAAAATTCTGCCATTATAGGTCCAATTCTGGCCTGCTGTAAAATTGTTTGCTGGGATCTTTCACTACTCACCTGGGGCTCAAAGAGAGAAGATGCCAACGTTATAAACTGTGTTTGAAAATGCCTCGTAAAGGCTGTCGACATAAGATGGACAACTACCATTATTATACTGTAACTGTTATTAGCAGTACTTAAAAATATCAGTCTTCGTGGTGAATCTAAAAGATCTACGCTGTTAGTGTAACTGGCATGATGCTCTCTCCAGTTAGTACATGACTATACTTACTACTGCTTTAAGAAACCATTTTGCTGCTTCTCGCTGCCTGCTGTTCGTGTGACCAACCTGACCCTGGATAAAAACTACCTGTCTCACCTTCTGTCACTTCCACGTCACTTCAACAACACTTCAACGTCATGTATGTGTCCGCAGAGACTGGTATTCCATTTTTGATTCATGATATTTCACATTGTATCATTCACTGTATACAATGCACTAAGTAAAATGTACAAATGTATCGTTGTTTTGGGTTTGGTGATCTGATAATTTTCTTGTTCGTTTGTGTGTCTTGTTCGTAGCACCATCCACTAATTTTTTGTGATAATCTTGTTTAAAACTTAACTGTAGGACTGTTACATAAACTAAGTTCGTGATTTTGAGTAAAAGAAAGATAAAAAACAATCTCCGTGCTAGTACAACTATCAACTATTATCTCCCAAACTCAGCAAATGGCGTCAGTCATAGACTGGGGTATGTATTACAAATTATTTTATTAGAACTCATATTAAACCCTGATGTAGGCAGCCCATTGTAGTTGGAGTCAGGGAAAGCTAACGTTACCAGTCAGAAATTCGTCCATCTAGTCTCACGAACTGATCTCATTGTCTTGTCGTTTTTTGTCATTGATGTAGGCAGCCCACTGCAGCTGGCGTCAGGGACGATTACCAGTCAGAAAATAGTAGAAAAATAAAATAAAATAATTTTAAATTTTGTCATGTCACATAAAAAATAATTCAGTTATGAACAGAGCAGAAAGTAAATCAGCTAGAAGCAGTTCACTAAAGAACCAAGTAAACAGTAAAAATCCCAATCAGGATTTTGAATCACACACCTATTATAAGTGCAAGACAACTTACCACCATGAAAATGACAAGCTCATAATGTGTGAGAGATGTGATAAATGGGGCTGCTAACATGCCCAGAATACAGCGACGAAGAACATGACTTCCTATCCACTATAAGTTTACCATGGTTTTGTGAACCATGCAGAATACCAACGGTGGAAGTAACCAAATCAGACAACCTGATAGAGAATCAATGCAAGGAGTACTTCGAAACTATCAGAGAGGAATTATAGTACAAGTTAGGGCCCAGATGGATGTTGATGCAAAGTTTGACCACACATATAGTAGAACTTAGAAAAAAGGTAGAAGATCAGGACAAAAATATAGACAATAAAATTATGTACATGACTACACAGAGCACTGTGTTTAGCCTGTTCCAACCAGACACAGACGGTACGCGTGTATCATAATGCGTACTTTTAGCAAGACAGCCGGCCAATCACAAGCTTACTACAATACTTGAAATTGAGAGTGGGGGACATATGACGTCAACCATCTGCACATTTTAACATGCGAAGAAGCAGTGTCTAGGGTGAGCAGTGTAGTACATGACATGCAGAAACAGATGAAAATAGACGTTTCCATTGAAGCAGTGCTGAGACTTGATGCCCGTAGTGCAGATGACCACCCCATGAAAATTAAACTAAAAAATGCAGAAGAGAAAAAAAAGTAACCAGACTATGAAATTGGCTTTAGGGTTAATTTTAGGGTTAATTATGTTTGGGCTATGGTCCAAACATTATTGTTACTTGAAAAGTCACAATTCCTTTATAGTTGATATTTATTTTGATAAATATCGCTGCCAAAACTATTTTAAAATGCATTATTGCCACTCCACAATTCTACACTGCTACACACAAGTTGAGGGGTGTCATCAGCAATAGATTATGTGCTGTAGCCGTGTAGGTGTGCTTATTTGTCAGAGTTAAGTAAACAAACAAGCCATAATACGAAAAGTTGATGCCAATGTGAATACACCTGCACCATTTACACTGTAGTTGCCATCACATTAGTCTACAAGTTAAAGCTATACATCTGCGTAAAATGTTTGTATTCAATATTACACCTGAAGCTATAATGTCATAATATTGAGAGCTAGATAAAAACACTTTCACTACCTGTAATTTATACAATTTGTATATAAAAGGTGTGTTAACCCTTTCCATGCCCAATAATTCAGCCCTGCCAATTTCTACAATGCCTTATTACTTGAGCATAATGGTTATTTCGGCTAAAAAAATTGATTAAGTTTCATCAGTTGGCCTACAGAATATCATTCATAGTGAACTCCCATATTTGTAACTGGCAATGTATGGTGGGACGGGTTGGGGTTGCACTTCACTGGGGTTGAACGCAAAGGTCATGCCGAGGTCATGTCAAGGTCATATGAAGGTCAATCTCGATAAAAAATATAAAAAATACCATTTTATGCCTTCCAACTTGATTTATGCGTGACCTAAGTGTTATATATGACTGTAGTTGGATCATTCAGAGTCAAGCACTATTTCAGAAGGTGTCGCAAGTAGCTTTAAGGTACCCGAGGAGTACCCAAGTAGTGGTGGCCCCTTCGGATCTCCCTTATTTTCACCTTCGTATAAATTCACTATTCAATTCCCCCTTTTTCAGGACTAAAATTGAATGCCAAAAATGACCAAATATAGTAGTGTGGAACTATGCCTTGAATTGCAACAAATTGACATGACTGTGTGGAAAGGGTAACACAGGTTGGAGTTCCATTATACTGAGGTGGTGTGCAAAGGTCATTCCAAGGTCATATCAAGGTCATATAAATGTCAATCTCGATAAAAAATACAAGAAATACCATTTTATGCCTTCCAACTTTATTTATGCGTGAGCTAAGTGTTCTATTATACTTATGATTGTAGTTGGATCATTCAGGGTCAAGCATTATTTCAAGTAGTTTTAGCGTAATAATGGTACCTGAGGAGTGACATTATTCAAGCGGGACGAGATTCCGAAAGGCATAGTCTTTGCGCTACCCGGGAGCTCTTATAACACATATTCAGAACAAGAGGTCACGCCAGTGAGGCAGACGTTGAATAGCCTAATGCTGACTAATGAGGCTGCAAACTGATATGATTGGTTTCTCACATTAAAGTAAAAATTACTCGTCAACCAGAAATAGTGTGATATGACCCCAGATAGGCCTATATAATTATATTAGACATCAGATAATGACGAGACACGCTACAAACACAGCCGTAATTTGCAACAATGCTTGGTTAATGTTGATGCAACTTCGAAGACGTTGGGCCAACATTAAACCAGCATCTGTTGAACGTCTTGTGTTTGCTGCAGAGAGTGGATAAATCGACATACTATACCCGCTATAAGAATAAGAGTAGGCCTACATACACTGTTGAGCTGTTGCTCACCTAGTTTTATGTGGCATTGTGATTGTATACAGGCAAACTGTTTTAATTCACGCCAAAACATCAACACTGACACTGTTTTGTGAATCAACCCAACAAAATGCACATACATGGCCTGACCAAAGTGAGCAGCGGTCAGTACCCGCCAAACAGTCACCAGATGGCACCGTAGTACACACCCATAATGTTTTGAAGCACGCTGGATGTATCGGACCACATGGAAAGGGTTAAACATCATCCATATTAAAAAGATATGTCCCATTTTAAGATGGCGATATTTCAAGCTAACTGATTTGACTAATTTTGTTGTAGTTCTCATTTTATTCACCTATTATCATCCACCAAACTAGCGATGTCATGATGGATTTATAGGCCTATGCACAGGACAGATTTATTCTTTGTAAATGGTGCTGATCTAAGATAAAGTAAAAAAACCTTGCAATTTCATGTCGAGTGATGCTGTGTTGGAGAATATATATTTAAAAAAAAACAGAAATTAAAGTCTGAATTAAAATTATTCATGGGAATAAAAAAGTCAGCTAGACTATCAGATAAAAACTAATTCGTGAAAGGAATGTATTCAAATTATTATCCATGCTTGGTTATTTTTTAGGTGTAAAACTGTGTCAATTTAATGTTCTTCACAACCAATTTATAGTCTGTCGCACAGAGGAGGTCTGGTCCAAAATGAATGTAGGCCTAAGCTTTTTGGGTATTGCTCATTCAATTCCAAAGCGATTTTTACAAAATTTGGCAATCGTTCTTATCAAGTCATTTGGCAACATCTTAGAAACTTTCGCAAAATTCCAATGAATATTTCCAAAGTTAGAAAATTTGTCATGTAACATAAAGCTGAGAGTAAATCGAAATGAAGTTAATGGGTTTATAGATTATATGCGGAATACGGCGTTTGCTCATCGATATTTGCTCGATCACTGAAGTTAAGCGACGTCGCGCCCGGTTCATAAGTGGATGGGTGACCGCCTGGGACTGCCAGGTGCCGCATACACTATCGTGGGGCTCAGAGAACCACGTAAATCAGATGGCTCGTCTGACTGACTTTGAGTTGGACGTAAAAGAACCTCAATGGACGTAGGCGCAGTTTCCATTTGGCGAGATCCAAAAAAAAAATCCACAATATGGAGTACTTGGCACATACATAAGGCCATGAATGATATCATGAATGATAACAGGCCTTGCTAAGTTACTCCCGTGGCGCGATAGCACAATAGTTCGTACTGCCACGTAATATACAGATACAGATACAGATAGAGGCGCATCATAATTAGAAATTTACTATTTTTAGGAAATTTTTAGAATAGATGCCAAATCACTAGAAAATCCCCATCGTTGGACAGACTAGCTATTGCTCCCAACATTATGATAGTTCTCACCCAGATGTTTTATCATATAATTGTGCAATAATTGGAGGCTAGAAGAAAAATATTCCAGTTGACTTAATTGATTGATCGCTTATTTGGCTCGACTGAAGAATGAAAATGTCGGCACTCTCTTTAAAAGAATTGGCTTCTTTATTAAGGTGTAATGTCACTGTAAAAGTGATATGTGTGAAAGAAATGTTAAATAATCTGTTTGTAGCAATTTTGGTTTATGAACCTGAAATCTATACGTCTCACTTGTGGCTTTTTGTTCCCTTTATTAATGAATTTCTTATATTATCGCTCGTTTCAGCATTGGCCCAATAATAAATAATGCTATTAATCATTAATGGCAATATCATGGTCTCACCACCCTAAATAAGTCGAAATTCAAGGGGGGTGCCTACTGACTAGAGAATCGCTATCAAAATTACTGCTTTAAATGGTTGTTTCCGCTTCTGGTGAATTAAAAAAATACAGGAATGTTGTAATTATGTGGATAAATTGTAAGCACACACTGTTTTCACTATTTGTGATATGAGGTATAACTGTTATGGGAGATTTTTGGATGCACACATGGGATGAGAAGGATTCATGTCTTTTCTGGGAATGGGCGCAAGAATATTTAGGGAGATATGAACAAGTTGGACCTTTATCCACATATGGGGGCCTAGGTCAAAATCTTTTTGGTGAGCATACCATTCTCGGAGCTGTTTTTCAAAAAGGACAGCATGTCTTATTATGGTGTGTCATATCGGAGTGTGGCTAGGAACGAAAGTGGTAAAATCGGCCCTTAGAATGTTGGCATTATACATGTATTTCAATGGCGGTAAGTCCATTCCCCGAAATATACCGAAATATACTACAAACCCCGAAATAGACCTATTTAGGCATGCTAAATGTTATTATTTCTATTTAAACGTGTAAGATAATATGTCTTTTGACCTGTGCATCTAGCTAAGTAGATTTCAATCTATCATTTATATATATATAATAGAATTTATCTAACCAGGAGCAATGCCAATTGCTGTCATGGCTGTCAGCAGGCACTCACTCACTGTATGCCTACTTCCACAATGTTACGATATACGCGAGGAGAAACAGTAATTCCTTTGTTCAATGCAGCGTACCTTGGACTATTAGATCTAATGACGAATGAACGAAAATAAATGTGAAGATTTCAATTATAATATATATAAGCGTTAAGCGTCAGCTCGATCTTCTAAATGCAATTACTCAGTGTAAAATAAACTGAGAGTTCAGCGAGCGTAATTAAGACTCACGTGTCTAAGAGTTGACACCTGTTAATTGTACTCTGGTAAAATTTGAAACTACCCATTGCACCCGCTCTCAAAGCCGTTGACATTTCGCCAATTAACATGAATAATGTTAACAACTACACGTATAGGGATCTAACTCACACATGTTACATGTAGCCTACGGCCCAGAATATTTTAAAATTTATTGTTCAGAACAAACTTTGAATCGCAAAGTGTGTAGTTCAAATAAATATACGGAACTATTCAAGTAGGCATATTGGCGAACTATATTCAGGGATGCAAATTCACATACGCCTGGTCGCCCGTGGCGACAAGAATTCAGTAAGGGCGATTGTAAATCAGCATGTCACTAGCCCTGCTGGCAACTGATTCCTTGTGCGATCCGCAGATCATGTGTGCAGAGCGCCGCACAGCATGTTCAGGCGTCGTCGTCGTGGCGCGCTACAGAGTGTTGTTTCGGCTCACACGTGGTTGTGTGTATCAGAGAACTTTACGTTCAAGGAGCACTGGAGCGCACATAATTCAAGATTTGGTACACTAAAAAGTGAGCAACTGAATCAAGTTTGATGCTGACACACGTGGACATAAAAATCACGTTCACCAAGTTGTTAAACAAACTACTGACCAGTAGGTCTACGGCCTGGTCAATCAGCGGTGCGTGGGCGCGTGTATTGCATGTGGCCAGATCTGCGGTAGCCATGACAGCCCACAGCGTCACTTATTGCGTCATGGTTCCCAACATCCGTTTCACCCGATATTTCACAGTTCAAAATGGCGCTGATCAAGGAGAAAATTTATCTAGTTTGCCGACATACATGCATGCTGACAGCATTTTATTGCCCAACGAGCTGTGGGTGAATGGATGCAGTCTTGTTGTAAACATATTTATTTAACGAGGATTTACAAATAGCTACAAAGCTAAGGTCAGTGTCTCCTCAGTGCAGGTGCAAGTGCAAATAGTATTAATAATATAATGTGGTGTGAAACATGTATAAATTAAACATCGGCACCTCTATGCAATACCATAACAATGTGACCAAGCAAATACACAACATTGTCACCCACATTTACGAAGAAGCAAAAAATATAAATACACACAATAAGCATGAAAGATGCCTTCAAGGCGGCTCAAAAATAACATTATATATTCACACACACTATAATTAGGAAAAAAAATCTTAAAATTAAAATGAAATGCAGGTATCTGGCTACATCCCAAAACGCGATGTTTCGTTAATATATAACAAAACAAAACAGCATATTTTTATATTTATTTCGGGGGGCAGTGTAAAAGATCCCGAGACAAGAAGTTCGTAATCTATTCTTGTTTCTGGAGGAATTAATGGTGATATTTTTTCTAGCATAGTTTCGCGTTGAAAAGTGTAATTGCTGCATTGGAAAAAATAATGTCTAGCAGATTCGATTTGAGGCCCACATGTACACATGGGGCTGGGTATACAAGATTTGTTATATAGATCCCCATTTAATGAAGAGAAGTTTAACCTAATTTGAGATTAATTTGATCAAGTCGATTGCCGATATAAAAATGTTTGGGTACTATGGACCTAACTTTCAGGTAGTCAGTTAGTTTGCATTGAAATAGAGCTTTTTGAGAACAGCAACGTATGCTGGACGGTAGCAGGTTCCATAAATGTGTACTTGAAGGGAAAAAGGAATAACGAAAGTATGATGTTCTGCAACGATGTCACAAGTATTTGAACTCCCCCCCTGGCTCTAGTGGTATTTCTGCTGTTCCCCAGAGGGCGCGTTAAAAAGGTATGGAGGTTGACAGGACAGGTTTTAAATACTATGCTATGGAATTTTAAAATTTTATGAAACGTTCGCCTGGTTTGCGAAGTACAAAGTCCAGTTTCTTCCAGTAACAGTTGGCGTGATGTACCTTTCTTACAACCTGTGATCAGACGCAGCACATTATATTGAATATTCTCAAGGGTATTTTTATCATTCTGGGAACAGTTGTCGAAAACTACATCTCCATATTCTAAAAGTGGACGTATAAAAGAAAGGTAACAGCGATGTAGTGCTGAGCGACTCATTTTGTACTTAAATAAATGGAGTAAATGGACACGTTTCATTGCTTTAGTTGTTATTTCGTTGATATGATCAGACCATGATAGCGTTTTGTTCAAGACAATGCCTAAGTGTTTGTGGCTATCTACTTGTTTTATGACAGTATTGTTTACCAATACTGACACATAAGGTAATATTTTATTTTTACGTGAAAAAAGTATAGTTACAGATTTGGATGGGCTAAGCGTCAGAAGCCAGTCCCTGCACCACTTGGAAATTTTTGCCAGGTCACGATTCAGTATTTTGGCAGCCTTTCGGCGGTTACAGTTCACTTTTTGGAAAAGCGAACAGTCGTCAGCAAAAAGAAATAGGTCAGATTCTATCGAATTACAAATGTCATTTATATAAATTAAAAACAGAAGTGGCCCAAGGACTGACCCCTGAGGAACCCCGGCAGTTATTTCAAGCCATGATGATTCTGTGTTATTTACCAGAACACGTTGTTTCCTATTTTTTAAGTAATTTTTAATTAATTCCAAAATATTTCCAGCAACGCCATTTCTTTTTAGTTTATATAGTAGGCCTGTATGCCAAACTTTGTCGAAGGCCTTTGAAAAATCCAGAAAGACACCGTGTACTTCATCTCCGGAATCAAGTGCTGAATAGATGTTATGACATATAATGGATAACTGGTTAGTAGTGGAATCTCCTGGAATAAATCCTGATTGTTTGCTAGAAATTATGTTTTGATTTTTCAAATAGCTAAATAAATGTTGGAAAATAATTTTTTCAAACACTTTCGAAATACTTGGTAGTAAACTAACAGGCCTGTAGTTGTTACATTGTGTCATATCACCTTTCTTGAATAATGGTATCACATTTGCGTGTTTCCAAGCATCAGGAAAGGTGCCCTTTGCGATACATTTATTAAATAAGATAGATAGAGGTTCAGCTAAAGCAGATGAGGTCTCTGTAAGTATTCGATCACTGATATTGTCTGGTCCTGTAGCTTTACCAGGTTTTAGTTTATTCAATGTTTTGTATACCTCAAGTGGATTTGTAGTAATATTATATATAGTGGCGTTATAGCGAGGCGGTGTCTGAGGTAGTTTTGTAGCAGATTTATCAGGAGTGGACTGTTCAACAAAGTAGCGATTAAAAATGTCGGCTTTGTGCTTATTATCAGTCACCAGGGAGCCATTATTATTGAGAGGAGCTTTAATAACTGGTTTATTATACAGTAATGCTTTACATGTTTGCCACCATGTCTTAGAATTTGGATTCCCACTGTTAACCGTTTCAAATTGCTTCAACTGGTAGTTTATTTTAGCGCTTCTAATTTCAGATACCGTTTTGTTCCGAATTGTTTTAAACTTATTCTGCAGCCTTATGTCTCGTGGTTTGTTCTTCAAACTGGAATGAAGTCTGTTTCTAGTCCTCATTAATCTCCTAATTTCGCTGTTTAACCAGGGCTTGTCTCTGGGACGTATCGTTGTTTCATAGCAGGGAATAAATAATTTTCCATTATATGTTAAAAGATTCATAAAATTATTTGTAATTTCATTAATATCACCAGTTGTGAATATGGTGTTCCACGCAACATTCATTAAACTGATTCGGAACATAAGGAAATTTGCATTTTTATAATTCCACACCGTTCGTTTATAAGCAGTATGTATAGATGAGGTTTGAGGGTATAGTCTGAAATATATAGGGCAGTGATCAAAACAGCTATCTTTAGGTAAGGTGCCAAATTCATTCACATTAAAAGTAGAGTTTGTAAAAATGTGGTCAATGCAAGAGTGTGAAGTATTTCCAAATCTGGTCGGCTCGTCTATCAACTGAGAAAAATCATTGCAGTCGAAAAAGTTTTTCAGAGCTTTTCCATCCGAGGATGTGGCATCGTATGTACACCACTCTTGGTGCTTTGTATTTGAATCTCCAATTAAATATATATTATGGATTGAGTAAAATTTCGCTTTGGTTATTATATGAAAAATATTGTCAATAAAGTCATTTATATTTAAACTAGGTGGTCGGTAGAAAAAACAAAGTAGATGTGGTGTACATTTGATGTCGACTTCAATGCAAATATATTCTCCCGATGTCGGTTCAATAAGAGGACACCTTTTAGCGGCTACGTTCTCAGATATGTACACAGCTACACCACCGCCATCCCTTCGACGGTCTTTCCTAATAGGCGGTAAAAATCCAGGCAGGAGTATCTGGTCATCTAGTATTGAATCATCCAGCCATGTTTCACTAATTCCAAATATATCTATAGAGGTAATACTACACATAAGGCTAATAAGATCTAATTTTGTTTCTGGGTTCCGGGTTGGAGCGGTTAAGCTACGTACATTCTGAGCTCCTATTGAAAGAGATTGTAAAATTGGACCAGGATTCGATTCCACATCACCAGAGCGAGAAAGATGCATTTGGTAAATCATCCACGTTATAAGAATAAAAAGGAGCAATATTTTTCCAAAATAAAAGATTGGAAGACCAGCGGGTGATACTTTGCTGGCCATGAAATGTACCTATCGACATTCGGTAGTGTGCTACGTCAATTGACATTGTGATTTTGTAAAATAGACATACATATATAGCATCTGTAAAGGTAACCGGTTACCGACATATTCAGATCGGAAATGTAGACAAAAGTGTGCATGGTGCAAAAAAAAGAACAAAGTTAACAATCCCAGATAAACAATGGACACGAATGCTGTCGGCATCGTGAGTGAAATGTGGAAACCACAATATGAATCAAATCAAACAAAAAATTAACAAAAAACAGTGAAATTGAGTACAATTGTGAGGAAATATGTACGTGTCAAGATATGGCCTAAGTTTGAATGTTTGGGTACTAGTGACCGTAGTGACAAAACTAATGTTCAGTTGCAGTAAACAGATTTGTGAACAGATCGAATGCAGTGAGGCATAGAGACATGCAGTCACTGTATTACCAGGCAAAATGTAATGATTTTCGGTAATATATCCTAAAGCCCAACGTTAAACCAACATGGGCACAACACATACAACACCGACCTTATTGTGTTCTGTCAATATTGTAACATTGTTGACCATCCCAGTAAACACGATACGTGTATGGATGCAGTCTTGAATTGTTGCTGAATTTAAAAAGTGAGCAACTGAATCATGTTTGATGCTGACACATGTGGACATAAAAATCACGTTCACCAAATTGTTAAACAAACTACTTACCAGTAGGCCTACGGCCTGGTCAATCAGCGGTGCGTGGGCGCGTGTATTACATGTGGCCCTATCTGCGGTAGCCATGACAGCCCACAGCGTCACTTATTGCGTCGTGGTTCCTTAACATTCGTTTCACCCGATATTTCACAGTTCAAATACGCGCTGATGAAGAAGATCATTTATCTAGTTCGCTGACATACATGCATGCTGACAACATTTCATTGCCCAACGAGCTGTGTGTGAATAGATGCAGTCTTGAATTGTTGCTGATTCTAAAAGACTCATGCATTATTGGCCTGATAAATCAAGCATTGAGCTTACATAAAAACGTCTGCAAAAGTCTTACAATTTTGTGTGAATACAAGCTGTGGCTAATACTCCAGTTTCAGTCACACATAGGGCTGCCGCTGGCGCATGTATGTTGGCGTAGAAACGCTGTGAATAGCTGGACATAAGGGTGTTGAGACGAAGAAGGTCTAACCATGCTAATAGGCCTAACACAAACTAAATTAGACCCCAAGAAAAGGCCTAAAATACACCTGAAATAACGTGTTTATCCCAGTTATTTTGTACCTTGCTGTGTCATGATGCCATAGAGGCTAGAGCTCCATAGACTTCCCTACTTCTTTGTTGATAGGACTACATATCAAGTTCAGTCACCTTGAATAGCCCCTGAACGATATGAAAGGAGATATATATTTTTTTCAAGTATGCTAATGTGACATCATTTTTATGTTTAAAAAGACTGACTTTATTATATTTGCAGAGCGGTTTACGTTTTTTTGAGATGGCCCCTTTTTTTCATCGAAGTGGGCAACATAGCCCCTTCTTTCTCCAAGTTAAAATGAACACTAGTGAGCCAGTGTTGGATTAAATTAATTGTCTGTACATCTAATAATTATGAATAGCCAATTAAATCTAAATGAATTATAGAAGGTGGGGTTGCCAACAACTAAGAAAATATAGAAAACTAGAGAAGAAATGCTGGTTCAATAACATAACTTTATATGAAGATAAAGGCTGACAGAGACATTTTCAGGTGGGGTGGCTGGCCTATTTCACTGGCCCATTTACTCTGACTTCAAGCTGCAGATGTGCTAATTAAAGCAAAAATGCCGACCTGCAGCAAAAATGCTCAGGCTAAGCCTACGGAAGATAGGTCAGAAGGGGAAAATCATTAACCAGTGATTCATCCATATCGCGCATAGTCCGGCAATTTTTTTCAAAAAAACAATAAACTAGTAAGGGCGATTGAAAAAATCATAAGGGCTAGTGGATTTTTAGTTCCACTAGCCCAGCTGGCGAGTGGATAAAAATGACGAATTTTTTCCCCTGATATTATTTTTGAGAATCGCACAATAACGTTTTAATGATATGACATAGGTATTTGACCTTATCAATTCCAAAACGAGCAAATATTGCATATCAATATGGGCTCGTATTCAAGCATTGAAGAACAAAAATATCATACCAGGACCGCAAAAGTTACTCCATACCGCACTATAACTATGTACATTGCTAAGATATTAATATTGATTATTTTAAAAACCGTACTTTGTTTATAATGGTTTGTTTAAATGGTTAAACTATTTAGTCCAGAATATCAGTTATGTCATAGATGAACTGTACAATAGCTTGCGAGAGGTAAGTAGCCTAATATGTGATATTGTTTTTCATTCCCTGTCCTGCGATATGTGTTATTTTAATATTAAATCGACATATATATGTACAAAAGAAAAAAATGGAGCGCAAAGTGTCTTATCACCCCACAGTCACAAGTGTGTTTACACAGACGTCGACGCTAATTGCCTGGACCGGTAGACAATGAGCCTACACACATAACATGCTCTCTATTGTTGCACAACTCCACAACAGAAGTAATTGGACCGACGCCGGATCAATGCTGACTCATTGTCTGTGATGTTTGCCCAGCATCGACTCTATATGTCTTGTTTGTATAATTAAATCAATGATTTGAGCAGCAATTCCCTCAAAAACAATAATTTTTGTACAATAATTTTTGTATGACTTTAATAGCTCAATCTTTACTTCCCAAGGCCTCTTTTGAAACAATTACCCACCTAAAATGTTGAAAACAATCAAGATCACTTTTAGTCAATAAGAATGTATTAGTGTTGTGAAAAATTGCTTGAAAGCTATAAAAACATCGTCGCATCGCGTTAAACTAATTATGATACAAATAGATAGATATTTTATTGACATTGATACGTCTACAGTCGTTGCATAGTAACACATTAGTTGAACAATATAACATTGACTATACTAGCAGTAATCTCGAAAGAAAACAATACTGTAGTGTCAACAGATGGGCAGCTGCCGTGTTGCTTTGCTGTGAATTGGGGGAAAAAGTTAGATTAAGGAAAGAGAAAAATTACACCGACTGTCCAAATGTCTAAAGAATTGAACAATATACACATTATATGTCTTATGCATTGCATGTTATATAACCTCATAACCCACACAAACTTTATTTGTTGACAATAAAATGACAATTGCATAGTATAGATAATTATTGTTGTATCAGCATTTTATTATTTACAAAACAATGCTGTCAATTGTGCTTTCACAATTACCCTACATGATTAATGATCATGATATTTTATATAATGATAATAAACATGTCCAAAGATGATGATAATGATTTTACATGATGATAATAAATATATGTCAAGTGCTAATGATGCAATATTACAATATTACAATGATATTGGCATAATAAAATAATACATCATTGTGGTTGTATAACATCATTATATTATTTATCACATTTATAATACAATGATGATGATAATGAGTTTATTTTTACATGTCACTTGATGGAAATAAAGACATGTCATATAAGAACATGTTCCATATGTTCTTTCCATTTTGTATAATTTCTTTTTCAGTAGGTGTATTTAAATAATAGGTGTCTACATTCTTAAAGACTTAGTGAGGAAATCAGGTCTGCACTCATTGGTTCTAAGAGATAATTCTATCCTTGCCGAGAGATAGTGAGCGATCGCCAATGTCGGAAGGCTCAGTCAGCCTTATTCAGGGCTTAGCTATCCCAAACAAACATATCCACATAATGTTAACTCATAAATATTTTTAAATATTTTTTACACGATGTAGGCTACAACTCCCTCCTCTGTGCTCTAATATTTCTATTAGAAATAGTTTTTTCTTTCTTTTTGTTAATTCATAGACAATTGTCATCGGCATTGCCATTTTATTTCATACTTAGAAAGAGTGATGGGAAATAGGGAGGGGAAACTGAAGTGGAATTTGCCTATTTTGCCCGAGTACCCCGCAAGGGATAGGGAGGCTGAATTTATAGCAATGCTTGGCAGACCTCCACAGGTGGCTACAGAATTAGCCTGGAGCAAGCGGATCAATCATTCAATTTCAAGGGAGTGTCTATCTGTATGTGACTAACTGTACGTAGTTGCCGTTAATTATACGTATTACCAACGAATACTGCATTTAGTTGTACAAATGACAAATAGCATGCTATACGTACGGTAAATCACGTATGTTTAGCCACTGCCATCATTCAATGTATTGTATGTTGAATGTCGGTTGCTTCTGGTTGGCGACGTTTCTCCTGTACTGCCGATTGTGTCATGCTACACCAAAACGAGGTTGTTAGTGCATATATCTTACATTCTGTATTCATTTTTTCTGATTTGGGGTTCGTCCGACATTCGTTTTAACTCTTCTGCATGTCTAAACGATCAATGTTGGGTGTGTTCAATCCTGGACACAGTGAAGCTAATGTCGAACAATAAAATGTCAAATGTCAGACATTGCTTTTTACTGTTCATTATAATTTAAGTTTCAAGTTCAAAACTAAAATTAAATTTTTACATCTTAAGTAAAGATATTTTTACTATCTGTCTTACTACACAGTTTGATGCAATGGTACAATGTTATTTAACCAATTATTTTCAATGTTGTATTTTGATTGTCAGACAGTATACAATTTGTTAAATGTCCGCAGGGCTAGACACTAACTTATTAGACCTTATTGCCCGAAGGGCAAGACAATTTTTAGGGTACTTGCCCCCTTAATTTATCACTTGCCCGACTTGCGACTGATATGCGTTGTCTGTTGTGACAGTCGTTGAAATTTGAAATACTGCAAATTGAAGCTATTGCCCAGGGGGCCATTGTCTGTAATTTTTTACTTGCCCCCACCCAAAATCGGTTGCCCCGGGCAATTGGGCAATCGTTAGTGTCAAGCCCTGGTCCGACATTTGAGGGTTCTCCCCTAGTTATTGTTAATATGTATGTATCATTGTATACATGTATGCCATCATTGGCATCAATCATCATTGACATTGAATGCTTGATATTTAAACATAAGTTCAAGCTACAGCCTAAGCATCGCTGCCATCCTATTGTTGCAAACTTGCACCTATAACCGTGGCTACGGGGCTGAATTGAATGCAGCAGACAGCAATGGGCAAAAATGGTGATCACTTCGACGTTAAATTCAAATTACACCTGCCCATCTTTACTTTTATTGTATCAATGCATGCGTCTTCACCACCACTTTTGCGGTAAATGTGAAGATTTTTCATTGCTGAAATTGGAAAAGAAATAGCATGTTTACATTTAAGTTATTTATGAAAAATTGCACTTAGATTCCTAAATCATCAAATGATCTCAATTGGGTTGGGGTAGGAATGCAAAACTATGTCAGACAGTGACTGCACAGGGATGATTAGGTCATAACACATGCCATTTGCCGTCTTTCTGGCGATCGTTCATGTGTTCATCCACAAACTCTAATGAAACATCCAGGCGGCACAGCACATTCTTACACATTCTGAGTAAGCGCATTTGCATTCGTGAGATAAGCAATCTGTTAATCCTAAATCAATAATTTTCAAACAAAATTGACCCTGCTATACAATATTTTTTCATAAAATGTTTAAGGTAGCTGCTGTGAGACTCAGAATATAAAATAGTGCTTGCAAAATTTCATGGGAATGAAAATTGCATTAATTAAAATTACCTGAGAACTCGGTGAAAAACATACATCACAGAAGTGACAGATGAATGTGACTTTTACTATAGACTATTTTAGTATTTAACCATTTCCGTCTATACCTATAGAACTATATCAATCTTATATATGATCTATATCAAACTATAAAATCTGACGTCTACAGACGGCAGATTTTGACATACATGTATAAAGACGGTCCTCGCACTTAAAGAATTGGGATATTTATAATGGCTGTAGACCCATAAAACAGGTATTGAAATGAAGCGGAAAAAGCTAACCAAGACATTTATGATGATTTCAAATTTAAAAAAGACCTTTGGTCTCCATTTCATCGTTTATACAAAATATTTCAGTGATGTAATGGGTAATTTTTTGTTGTGACAGAGTGGAGATGATCTCACAACATTGTAGGCCTAACTTGCTTGGCTTATATGCCTTAATCTTATTCCCTGACTTCTGTTTAAACCTTTGCCTGCTGATCAAGACTAAATTCGTTTTTACTCTGTTTTGTTAGCTGATTAAAACACAGTTATTGGGAATGAAATGAGTGTTTAAACATCAATATTTTCAAATATTTGGTGTCAAATTAATCAAATATTAGTAATTTCCACCCACTTAAAGTTGTGGGTCGCAGTAGCAAGACACAACTTCAAGTTCAAATTTTTTTTTATTCAAATGTATGTGCACTGTTTCAGAAGGCTTATAATTAATAAGTAACTTTAATCTCTTGTATCCGTAATTTTGTTTGATTTTTTTTAATTAATAGGGAGTGTTTTTGACTATGTGCTTGACTTTTTTATTCTGAATTGTTTGCTAACATTATTTGAGGATTTACAACTAAAATTATTTTTAATTTGTGTGATTTTTTACAATTGTAGTGTACTATCTGAAGATGCTACAAAAACTCAAACATTTGATGCATTGGCTTTGTCCCTTCACCATTACTTCAACAAACAAGATTATTTTAAAGTTGGTACAGCACTGGTGAGTACAATAGTCAGAATAATAAAAACATGTACAGTTTTAAGAGGGTATTATATCCACTTGTTGATAAAACAAAATAGTTAAATTATAATTGTGTTTTCTACCTAAATGATTTGTGTTCATTTGGATTACATATGAACATATTTGTGCAGTATTATAAAAAAAAAATTTATACACAAAGAGTATTTGTGTTCATCAGCGTCATGTCCAGTTTTAGTTAATTGTCGTGATCTCTCTTGTGATTGTTGTGCCCGTTGATCATTTGGTAGCGTACGTGCCCAGCAAACACAGTATGTTGACCCAATGTTGGGTTAACGGTGGGTCATGAGCTGGCCTGTGGCAGACATCTTTGACAATTTTAAGCTAGTGGGACAAGAGTCATTGCTTAAATACATAAAAAATAAACAGTTAACCAAAAAGATTTTTCGAAAGATCAATATGATCTTTTATAAAATATTTTATGTTGTGAAAAATGTTCCAGGTGCTGTTATTACAGAATCCAGATTTACTTCCACACCCGACTCAAAAACTAGCAGCCATTTTTCTTCTCTATGAAATGTATCACAATGATCCCGTAGCTGTGAATCCGTTTGCCTCTGTCTTTGTCCATTTGTTGGTAAGGTTTTAAATTGTTTTTCTTAATGCGATATGTTAATTTTATGTCCTTATTTCTGTTTTTCATTAACCTTTATGCTGCTGTGTTGTTTCTTTTTTTTTCATTCATTTAAAGCTGGATTTGCTGAAGCAAATTCCAGCTTAAAATGACCAAAAATATTTGTATTTATGAAAAACAGAAAAATAAGTTTTTAGTTGATTAAATGAGCATCTATCACAAGCTATTTTATCATTTTCAGTGGCATTTTATTTGGTTTTCATTCATTCTAAGCTGGAATTGCTAACACAATTTGAAGCTTCAAATGATGAAATATTTTTTATGAAAAATAGACATCTCCAATATTGAATTATTGGATTAACTAAGCAACTACCAAAAATTATTTTATTAACCCTTAGAACACTGATGTCGACTACACTAGACATTCTGTATTTCTATTAGCAACTGTATCACTCCTAATAACCAGTAGTTAAAAATCAAATATGCTTTCAATCTTGAAACACTGATATATGTTGAGACTTAAATTTCACAAATAACACAAATTTTCAGTCACGTGAAGTTGTGGATCGCGTGGATTTGCTCAGTGCTCTAAGGGTTAACTTTAGTGATATTTCTATTGATCTAAGACATGCTTGAAACCATATATATACGGACGTAGCGGGACAGTTCTAAAATATTTTGATCAATCCTATAGGGACCAAAATAGTTCACTTTGAAAAAGGTAAGAAATGATTTAGTGAATTCATTTGAATACTTATCCTACGGGTCTATGACCATATAAATATTTGAACCCTATCAATGGCAGCACTGACTTTTGATGTCATTCTGTGGAAAAAATCGGTCGCCGTGTTGAACAGGCTAAGGGTTACATAGCATGATAATGTATATCTTACTGTCCTTCATTTCAGAATCCTCCCATCGACAGGACAGATACTCAAAGTGATTTTCATTGGGCAATTCCAAAAATCTCACCTGCTGAAAAATACTTTGTTTCACAGCTCATATCAAGTCCTTCAAAAGAGGTAAACTTTATGATGCATGTCAGTTTATTTATTTGATCACATAAAGCAGGGTTCCCCACAGAAAAAAAATCATCTGGTTGTTCTCTCAAAAATCTTAACTTAGCGCGCGCGAGCAACTTAACCCATACACTGCTGCATAGAATTTGCAGCTGTATGTTTGCCCACTAAGTAATATCTGGCACGTTTTTTCTTCAAAAAAAAATCTGATGAACAACTGATACTAAAATCCAATAAATTACAAAATCAGTCAGTTAGTCATCTTTAAAACGCAAATGGAAGGACACTACAAAACGAAACTGAAAAAAAACCCACAATTTTTACTGTGGTAAACCCTGCATGAAGTAAAGTTTATTCAGAACACATGCTATAAAACCGAGGCAGTAAAACACAACCTGAGATTTTTTACCAGATAAATATTTATAATCTGTATGAAGAGAAATTTCTACTTAAAACCAATAGACATTCTATTTAGCTTTTCAAATTGATTATTTTGCTATGTTTTAGCTGTTTAAGAAAATACCAGAACACATTTTGCAGATGGATGTTGCTAATTTACAAGTAAGTTTTTGGGTTAACCTTTGTTAATCCCATGAAGATTGTATTCACATTTTATTATTCCCTCTTTCTGTTCAGTTTGAATGAGTCTACAACCAAGTAAAAGTGTAAACCTTTCAGTGTGGGACCAACACTTAATGCTAAATTTTAATATTAAATATTGGTCCCTGTTATATTGTAATCTTCTACTCAATTGATCCACTTGTATCAGTTTTGGGTTCAAAACCAATATGAGGTACCTGACCTCAGAGACTGCAGAGACAAATCCATGAAATAAACTGACCAGGTTAAAATTGTCTATTAATAATATTATTCAGATTGTTCTCTGAAGTTTCTTTAAGTCAAAACTTACATGAATTTCAGTCGATCGATGTGAGCAGTCTACATCTTGCATTAGTAGAGAGGCAGTCTGAGATACCGGCACCCAGTAAAGCGGGTATACCCTGCATTGTACCTGATCCGGATATTAAGCCAACAAGGTGAGTGTCAGCAAAAGTAGTGTACAGTACAACCTGCTATGAGCAGCCACCCGTATGGGCAGCCAAACTCCAGTGGCAGGCAACTAGGCCATTTCCGAAAATGTTGCCTTATATACAAATGAACCTCTTATGGGCAGCCACCTCTCTTGAGAGGCCACTTTTTATGTGCTCCAAGGGTGGCTGCTCAGAGCATGTTACTGTATTTGCTAATATGGTTAGTTCAGCAATATTAAGCATTCCTCATATTATGTTATCATCACTGCCCACTAAATCATCTACTTATGGCTACAACCAAGTGAAATTACAGCTATGAATTATGCTCTGATTATGTTTTCTGAATTCCTTGTCCTGATATTTGAGATAACAAATTTACCAGAATAGACATTTGGTTAATGTCCGTCTAATAGTTGACAATTTTTTTCATAATGTTGTGTCAACGCACCCAACCAGATCTTCAAATAACATAAATGAATCAACCTACTGTATGTGTACTTACCAATCTAACATATGACTGGACATTGATCCAATTATGTTATAACCTATCATCCCCTTGGAGTTAGAAGCTTCAATAGTTGACAAATTTTTTCATAATATTGTATCAACGCACCAAACCAGATCCTCAGATAACATACTGTATGTGTACTTACCAATCTAACATGTGACTAGACATTGATCTAATAATATTATAACCTTGAGAGTTATATCGTCCCCTTTGAGTTAGAAATTGCTGAACTGCCATTTTCTAACTCCAAGGGTACGATAAAGAGTATCTGTAATGACCATATTCGTTTCAGTTTTGAGCAGTTCAACAAACCTGGCTGTATCAATCATGACGTACAGAGACAAACCATAGAATCCCTCCTGACAAGTGAATCATCTCCTGTTGACACATGTATGAGGCCAGAGTTCATACGCCTGGCACCTCCTCTACACATAGGCGAAGATGAGGTGAGTGTGTAGAGCTAAATAGGTGAAAATAATGCTTCTTGTTTTTATCATCCACCGTAAGTTCAATACTCGAAAATTAAATTATGTGCAAAATTAAAATTTGACATTACAGTAGAACCTGTTATGAGCAGCCAACCTCCTATGGGAGGCCACTTGGCAATTCCCCAAAATGGCATTTCCCATACAAATGAACATCTTATGAGCAGCCACCTGCCGTCAAAGGCCACTTTTACTGTGTCTCAAGGTGGCTGCTCATAGGAGGTTCTACTGTACACTGTATTTTTTATCACTATTTTCTGTGTGTATTTGCGCAAAATTTACATTATCACTAATTGTATTTAATAATAATTGTGGACTTAGCAAACTAACAACTAGTACAACTGGGTGACCCGCACTAAATCCTTCAGGTTGCCAGATTAGGAGTGAACCCATGTCAAATGAATGTGGGAGAATCCCACACAATAGTTGTTGTTTTTTTCATCTCTGTTATATATAACTGAAATACCAATCGAGATGTAGGCAGTTCAATAGCTCATTTATATTATGATATGTGAGCTATTTTACATTTCTTGCTCATTTACAGTTAGTTTGGATGAACCCTTCAGAGAATAGTCACCAAGTAGCTTGGGATATGACAATGTGTGTAAGTAACTCAGCAGGAGCGGAAGCTAAGCGGCTGATGATGAAAGCTTTCAAGGGACCCCTAGTCATACAGCAACAACAGCAAATGCTGACAGAGCTCGAAAAGGACCAAAAACTAGTATATCACATAGGGTTGACACCAGCAAAGGTGAGATTACAGCCCAGCCAACTAAAGACATTGACTTAATGCTGTTTTAATGTTTACAACATGGAAACTGTATTGGGCCAACATCAGTAGTAACTGGGAATGTCATTAGTTACATCAGTGCTGAGCAGAAGTGAAAACATCTGTGAAGAGATTGATTAAACTGATGCAGATAAGATATTAGAAAGATTTACATGTTTTTCAAACCTAAATTTTAATGATTTAAACAGGTGTTGGAAGCATAAATGTCTGGAAAATAATTTTGATTTTTTCTTATTCAAACAAATGAACAAAAGTTTGTTTTATGATATTATCAATTATGTACCTTTTTATCCCACCTTTAATTTAAAAAAGGTGGGCTATTGCAATTGGCTTTTGGCGGTATCAGTGTTGGCATCGGTGTTAACATTTACTTGTGGGCACAATAACTTGGCATGTTTTTCATGTATTCTGCTCAAATTTGTTCTGCATTTTCGTAATAACCAGTTCAATAATGGCCCAGGCTATTGTCGAGTGTGCTCTTGTACTTTCACTAATTTGAAAGGTTTCCTTCTCTATGCATGTGCAAATATATACGTTTTTTCAGTCTGAGGACTTCAGTGTTTCTAAATCAGCTGTAAATTTGTATCTTTATTAGTTACCTGACTTGGTGGAGAACAACCCTTTGGTTGCTATAGAGGTGCTTCTTAAGCTCATGCAGTCAAATCAAATAACAGAGTAAGTGCATACCTACAACACTGCAAGGAAATGATAAAAGGTAGTCCAAATTTACTTATTGTTGGGCCAGGACGGGGTCCGGGTCCTCCCACAATGCAATTTTGCTGGATCTGGCAATATTTTTTTACGCCCAGGCTGATAATAGGCCGTCCAGAAGACTGCTGGACGGGTCTCTGGCTAAGTCCTTGCAACACTGTCACCCTTGTCCTGCTATGCACGTTAAAGCATGTTTTAGGTCCTAAATTTGATAACATACTTTTTGGTAGCTGCTCAGTTCAGCAGGACAAGGGTTAAATTAATCAAGTCTGTATGATAACCTTTTAAAATACAACTGTGAGTCTCGGCAGAGTCTCAGTCTGTGCCTAATAAAGCACATAATTACAGTAGATCTAAATATATATCCTGATACATTGGGATGAAATAAATGTTATTGTTTATCCTTAACATAAAGCTTGATAAATTATGATCATTATACAGGTATTGCAATTAGCCGTCAGCTCTTGCAGTGATGAATCGATCTTTATTATTTGATTTTTTATCCAAACTAACTAATCTTGCATACTGTTCCAGATATTTTTCAGTATTGGTGAATATGGAGATGTCTTTGCATTCAATGGAAGTTGTAAACCGGCTGACCACGGTAAATTTTTGCAAATTTTATGAAATATATGTAATCTTTATTTTTCCCACTTTAGCTATCATCAGATATGTTTAGCAGAAAGGAAGTTCATCATTAGAATGTGGATCATTTTTCAACAGGAAAATGCTGTTATGTACTATTTTCCTTGTAAGCTCACAAGATTATCCGTTTTTGATTGATTAGTTTGTTGTATGTGTCATTGATATACCTCACTGATGACTATGACAAGTTTGGATAGATGTTTTTAAAATTGTGCGATATTGACATTATATCACTAAGTTCTACCATATCTATTACACGCAGAATTTTGTATATTCAGTGACAACTATTTGTATTCATTTTTTGCTTTGCCAAAAGCAATTATTGTGGATGTGAGTTGGTATGTCGCTGTGATTTCGTCGTTTGAATTTCTTCTCAGAAACTAGTGTGTTCAGGCACTGAGTGATTATTGTCCACCTAGGTGGTCTGAACATTAATTGTTCACGAGAAGTGCGAGACTTGCATAGTTTGCCGAAAAATTAACTTTTTAAAACATTTCATGTTCTCAGCGTGGTATGTACAGTAGGCTACTATAACATTTCACGGGTAATGTGTATATAAACGTACAAACGTACACAATACAGACTGCTGTTCCGTCGTTAGAACGCCCCCTCCACCCCGCCCCCTTTTGTACACTTACAAAATAGTACAATATGGCGTGCGTATATTGAACAGACACCTGTCTAGCAAATCCCAAAATTTCGTGCTATACTGGTACAATGTTGGACCAATACATGTCTGTGGCTGGACCAGCATCTTCGACTTCGGCCCAGCACTAATCCAACACGTGCTTACTGTAATGTATTGCGTTTGCTGGGCTCGTAATCGTCTCCGTGATACACACCACCTCTGCCCGCTGCAGCTGGCAAACGCATGTGCTTGGCAATACAAGCAGCTAGTATGCTTCTCACATGATCGCATCGTCACATGATCTTAACGTCCAATCAGAAAAATCGTTTCATATATGTAGGTCATGACATTGTTTATCGACCAATCAGAGACGCCGTTGCACCGTCATAAGCATGCCCTTTGCATCACACAACGCTGAACCGGCAGCAACTTATGATTACCGCACATCAGCCACATGACATGCCTGTTGATCAACAGATGCACGCCTATCTCCTGTTAGTGTCAGACAACGGTTTACCGGCATTTTTAACTGACAAGCTTAACTATTTACATAGACTATGTTTATTTTACAATAACTAAATAGTAGACTAGTAAATGGCTACGGCAGATGATGGGCAAGGTATCAGTTTCACTTTCTCCAGTCTTTTATGAAGACAGTGAGCTGAGACTTAGTGACAGTGCTGGAGAAAGTGAAACTGATGTCACTGTCAGTGTCAGTGATGAATGATGACGATTTTGCTATTGAATGTTGCACAAACATTTGTAGTTCATGTTAGTGCCTATGCCATTTTTTATGATGTTAGAATTTTACAACTTTTACACATTTTAGCCTTAGGCCTACACTTTTTTTTATGTTTTGCGGTATTTTGCCACTGTTTTTTTAAATTTTGTTGCCATGGCAACCTATCAAATAAACAAGTTTAAATTACATTTTGAAAGAGCATTCAATTACCTTTCACATGATATAACCCATGTATATGACAAAAAAAGTAAGGCGTTTTTTTTAAATTTAGGTAATTGGATGTTTTTCAAATTATCTCAGGAGGCTGGCGTACAGGCCAGTGAATTGAGGAGAAACGTAAATTTTCGTCAGGACCGTGGTGTTGAAAGTGTTAAACAAAGGCAGGAACCAGTGTTGACCTAATATGAACATTAGAACAACATCACGTTGGGACATAACTAATCTCTGGTCACTGTACCCTGCCTCCCAGCAAACACGAGACATTGTCCCAATGCTGGTTCAATGTTGGTCCACCGTCTACGACGCTGGCCCAACATTGAACCAACAATGGGACAATGTATCGTGTTTGCTGGGCTTAATGAGCCTTCCACGCCTGTTTGTTTCACATATGGAGGAAGTGAACGTCCTATGCAATATCAGCGTCCCGGCAAACACGACACATTGGAGCAATGTTGGGCCAGCTTAGCAGACGGTGGCCCAGCATCGAGCCAGCCTTCGTTCAATGTGCCTTATTTGCTGGGACGTGATCTGGCGACATAGACATGGACAGTGTATGTCAGTGTGGTCATAAGAGCTTTGTGACTTTGTCTGAGTTTAAAATTACAAAACCAGTTATGCAAAGCACAGAACCGCAGGGTTATCGTTTTTATAATTTATTGTTGTCAATTCAAATAATAAATGTTTATTTTATTAATTACTTTATAATTTTTGCAGGCAGTTGATTTGCCATCAGAGTTCATTCACCTTTACATTTCAAATTGTATATCTACATGCGAGACGATAAAGGATCGCTACATGCAAAACAGGCTGGTTCGGCTGGTCTGTGTCTTCCTCCAATCTCTTATCAGAAACAAAATAATTGATGTGAAGGTATTTATATACATATTTTATCTATTACTATTTATGTTCTCCTAAAACTTTATTAGTTATCTTTAATCTTGAGCACAAATAAATAGTTTATTGCAGATTAGAAGTTTTATCGTTTTACATTACAATGATTATCTCTCCACGGCAAACACAAAACATTTGTATAACATTTATACAATGCATCCGCTATTTAGTCTCATTTTCATTCACCTTGAGAATTGCGGCAGTGCCAGTGTTTTTTACTCAATTTTGGCATAACTGCCCGTGCATTTCCTCCTTTATAGTGTGATTTGGACAATTTTTGCTAGTCATTTTGACTTTATACCTGTCCAAAAGACGGGTTCACGGGTCGCTTGCTAACACAGTGATTGCAGCCACAGTTTCCACCTGAAAGTGAATAAAAATGTCAAAATACCCAACTCATATGCTCCTTAGGAATTCAATGAATTTTATTCAAAATATGTCATGTGTTGCATAATGCATAAATCAGACAAGGGAGCTTAACTCTTAAATATTTTTATAAAATCCCAAGAAACCAAAGGGTTTTTCCAATTTGAAATATTCATAAATGTCTTAGTTAGCTCTTCCCGCTTCATTTGAATACCTAATTCTCGGGGCTGTAGCCATTATAAATATTTTATCGATCGACTCTAGACGTCAGATTCTAAAGCTGGTCCCCGCACTGAGAGGATTAAATTACTCATCCTTACACCTAAATACTACTGAGTACTCATAAAGTTTTCATTCGTTTTAGTAATATCAAGTTATTTTTTTTCAATTGCAGGATATATTCATCGAGGTACAAGCCTTCTGTATAGAGTTCAGCCGGATAAGAGAAGCAGCAGGTCTTTTCCGGTTGCTTCGTACATTGGAAAATGGCGAACAAGCACCACAACCTCCTACAACCACATCTAGTAGATAAACAAGCTTACTAGAAATCTTAGTAAAATTTGAGTTTGTAAATACTTCATTTGTTTCATGCTCCCGAAAACAAAATTAAGTGGTGTTAACACACACTAATTGACACAACAAATTATCATTGTGTAACTTCAGAAGTTTGCATACCTAACTTTGAATACCTAATCATGTCTGGTTTTCTACTCAAACCCATCTTTGTATATATTCATGTCATCATCTAATTTTCATATATAAATGTTAGTGTATTTTATTTACTTAATGTATTAATGCATTAAAGAATTATCATCCGCATGTTTTGTTTCTCTTTTTGTTTCTGTCAATATCCAAATGAGAGTAACTATTATTATTTAGTTTCTTGTTATACTACAATTCGAAGTACATGTAATTCTTAGAATTTTTATTCACTTGGAGCTTTGAATTGCTGCTGAAAAGTGAATAAAAACCAGAGACAACTCACTTTTCAAGTAAGAGTAAAGTTTGGATGTTGAGCTCGGAGTTAAGACTTGAGACTTTGGATTTCAGACTTTGGATTTCATACTTCAGACTTTTGACATCACACTTCCGATATCGGATTACAGACTTTCGACTTCTGATCTCCGGTTAGGACTTCAGAGTTCGGATTGCCGACTAAAGGGATCTGACTTCCCATTTCTGAAATCGGATTTCATACTTCCGGTTTGGACTTCAGACTCTCGCCTCTCTACCTACTCTCTCGATCTCTTTTATTTCCTGTCTCCTCTCTCACATTCAGAAAGCCCAGTAAATACATTGACTCGTCTCTCTGTTTGTTTAATGCTGTATCACTGTCTGCGACTCTGACCCAACTTAAAACACCATTGGATCTATGTTTCGTGTTTGATTAATTGTCAAATGTAGCATTTAAAAGATTGCTACTGTCCATATCGAGCACACACTGTTGGTTCAAATCAATGCTGCACCACTGTCTGCGATGATGGCCTGGCATTGAAACATTATTGGATAAAGTTATAATAATTATTAAATATAAAGGATGCTTAAAGGGTGCAGAATGTCTAGTCGCTATTATACAGGACCCTTATCGAACCGTCGTGATTCCATTCATGCACCCAACATGTACATCTTTGAACTAACATTGATCTATAGTGATCCAGAAAATCATGGATTTCATCCAGATCAACTATCCTCATCGCCTAGAAAAGATAAAGCATAATACCTCAATACCTAAGGATCATTGCGCCGAGGTTTGAGTCATTCGGTTAAAAACTGGATGATAGAATAATAATAATACGATTAAAGAATAATAATACAATGAAAGATCCATTATAAAAACAACTAATATGTACAAATTTAATGGCACAATCTTATAAAAATGAAATGAAATGAATCGGGCTTTAGGCCACCTTTGTGCACATATAGGCTAAACTGGGCCAGGAGAACCTCCTGAGGATGGTGAGATGACACTGTCCTCCAGACACAGGATTCGAAATTCGAGCCCTGGCGGTCTGAGGCCGAGCACGCTACCTCTCGGTCACGGAGGCTCCCCACAATACTAACTTTCACACGTGGATGGGGAAGAAACAATTTTGTTTCTTTCAAACCGCCGAGACCGGGAACCGAACCCCGGACTCTGGCGTGAAAGGCAGCGGTGCTAACCACTACCCTAGGGCCCCCGCCCACAATCTTATAAAATACCGGTACACAATTTCAATTTGGTGTCTGTTGGAAATAGGAGGTGCTAATTCGATTTGGAACGTGTTGATTAACCACATAAGTTGATGCAACCGAGTCAATAGTTGGGCAATATAGCAATAATTTTTTATTTGTATGTTTGTGACGAGATAAATAATTTCAAGAAAAATCTGAGGGTCATCCTCATGTCAAAGGAGATTTAAATCTATCCTTAGCAATTAATATATAAATTGGTAATCCGAGTTGCACACAGAAAAATTTGGGGCAAAACTTTACAAATGCAATGATTACAGCATTACATATGCCTACAGAGTATGTTATTATGGACCGGATTTAGATTACGTTTATAGGTTAGATTGTTTCTATTCTACTTCATATTTAGAAATGCACTTACGAGGTATAATAAAAACAAAGATAGAAGTGTGGCTGCATGGTTTATTCTTAGACCAATGTTCTTCAGATTAAACTGTACCATGCAATCACACTATAAACACATTACATGCTCATTTATATCTTCACTTTTACTTCACAATTTGACCTATCATGCCATTGCTGTTCACAGGTCGAAGCTAGTACATTTGCTTGGTTCACCAATTCCCAGGCGATTTGTAGAGTAGAAAACATAACATTTTTAGGCGTCAGTCAAATTTTGGCGGATGCCTATTGTTGCCACTTCTAGCACTATTACGTTACTGGAATGCACATTAAACTCCATATGGAGGTTAAAGCAGCTCCTTGGGATGACATCAATTTTCGTTTTTAATTCCGTACTGAAGTAGAGTATCCCACGGATCATGTTTTTATTTTTTTCAGAATTTTCATATTTTTACAAATATTTTTAATCAACATTTCTATGAAACCAGAAGTAACCCGAACAAACTATTTGTATACCTGAAGGACGATTGAATGTTTTTACAGCATTGGGCCACATGCTGATGGCATCGGCCCAGCGTTGGGTAGACAATCAGTGCTGCAGGTGTGTCCTCCCGTGTCCTGACTATAAGACACCAATTAGCGGCGACTGCTCTGATCTTACCGTCTGATACGTGGGAATATGTGATGTAAAGTGCTGAATATTGCGGACTTGTTTTGTTTACATGGCAATATACGACCTGGAAATACAACTATTTCACTCTATTTCATGTCTCATCCCAAGGGGTCTCTTCCAATTATAACTAAACCTTGATTGAGTTCACATTTTACTTTTCTGCGATCTCTACGACCTTGATTTTTTCCTATCTGCAAATTTTCTCTTTAACGCAATTCGCTTAACAGTTTTCTATGTATCGCTTCAAAATTTACACCAGATATCAATTCCACCAATAGCTGGGATGGTTTGAAAATAGGCGTGCAACGGCCAAAAACTAGCTCTCTGCGCCAGACTGTCGGCAATTATTTCTTAATATGCTTAATATCTGAAAAACCGTGCCAGATAGCTAGCTAATTACCATACAGCAAAATATGCCGTTTTCTGGGAGGGATCTGCTCTGAAAAATTTCAATTCCATGAAATTCAAAATGGCTGACTTGCGGCCATTATTAACTTTGAATATGCGTAATATCTGGAAAACAGTGCCAGATAGCTAGGCCATCACTATAAAACAAAATGTGCGGCTTCAGAGAGGGATATACCCTGAAAAATTTCAACTCAAGCAAATTAAAAATGGCAGACATGCGGCCATCATTGGCTTTAATATGAGTAATATCTGGAAATACCTGTGTAACATAACTAATTGCCATATAGTCAACATTTTTTTAACATAAAATTATAGTTAAAAGTTATTTTCAAATTTCTAAAGGATGATTTAGAGGCAGGGGCCTGATTCCGTCACCCAGCAAGAGATCACACCAGCCCTCCTATTTTGTGCAAGCAACTACCACGCACATGTGCGGTCCACAAGGCCAAGATATATTTATTAGTGAAAACGAAGAGTTCGGAAATCAGAATTAGACCGATAAGAAATAGCTTGAAATTAATATCCGCTTTCGAAAAAAATTGAGAGGTAGACGTCAGATTCTGAAGTCTAAAGTCTATCTGTAAGATTAAAAATATTTATAATGGGCGTAAACCCTTAACATAGTTTTTCAAATGAATCGAAAATAACTAACCAAGACATTTTTTATTTCAAATTGAAAATTCCCTTTGGTCTCCATGGTTTAAGCAAAAATAATTCAGCGCTGTAAGGGTTAAGTTCCAAAGGACAAGAAACAAGCACTTATATTATTTTTATTGGTGTAAATACACATTATTACAAAGTATGTGTATATTAATAGATTACAGCAAACAAGAAGTTGATCCGGTGTTGGGTTAATGTTGGGCCACAGTCATAGACGATGGTCTGACATTAAGACAACATTGCTCCAATGTCTCCTGCTTTCTGGGTAGATTCTGTACAATAGAATCATGTTACCGTACTCGTATGAATTATTGTATAAACACAAATAATTTCAAATTACTGAAAAACTAATCATTTCATTAGAAAATAGTAACATATTACATGAAAATTACAAATTATTTCCCAGATTTACTGAGAATTCAGGCAATTTTGTATGTAAATTATTCATTAGTTTATAATTAAAAAAATAGCGGTTATGCTGGGTCATTACAGATTATTAGATTTACAAGATTCACAAAGAGGAAACCTTGATAACCAGAAGGAGAGGACCAGCAGTATCCTGTAATATAGACCAGTTATGCTAATATTGCAATAGAGGATTTTCGTGCAAAGACCATGCAGAATCAATCGTTCTGCACAACAAAATTGCCATGTGACACAGCATATACAAATAACTGAAAAATAAGGTATTTAACACATTTGCGTTCTCAGAACACACTTTAACATGAGTGAATACGAGTCAAACAACATCCTGAAATATAGCTAACGTCACGCTAAATCTTGCAAGTTGATAGTGGTATTTGAGAAATCGCCTGTAGGGCTATTGTCAACCTCATCACGTCTCTGAGCATCTTGTAACATACTGTTGAACTCTGTTTCTAGACTGGTGTCCATAGAAATACAGCCATCCTCATCTCCATAGCCTTCTAAGACCGGGGGATCATCCTGATAACAGCAAAGTCAACATGTTAGACTGGACAATATGAATAACTAATTACTCATAGCTTGTCATTTTACTGAATAATTAATTTGATTACAAATCTGTATTTGACACTGAGGCTCATTTTTCTTTCAGCACATTTTTCCAAATCTTAATGCTATATTTATTATAAAATGTAATTAAAATGTGACAAGAAATACCCGGTAGTTTTCAACCCTTAACCCTTTAAGCCCTCAAGATGCATTGAAGCATCATTTTTCGTCCCTGAAAACAGACTTAATTTTCCTACAAACAATGGTTTTAGAATTATTGAAACTGATTTAACAATATAATGGCTGTTTTCTTAACTTTTTCACCCACATCAAATCATCTTCATCCACTACAAGTCGAGAATTGCGACAGCAATTCGCTGCTTGTAGTGGATGAAGATGACAGTGGTAAAGTCAGGTTTGAAAGGGTTAAAGCGCTGATATATTTTTGTATAACCCATGGATACCAAATTTAAATATTGTCTTGTCTTAGTTAGCTCATTCCGCTTCATTTGAATACCTATGTCTGGGTTTACGGCCATTAGAAATATTTTTAGACGTCTATGTACGTCAGATTCTGACGACTAAAGTCGATCCCACACTGTAATGGTTAAGAACAAAGACAAAGGTAGCCTGCCATATGGGTACTAATATTTTGTAGTTTTCTAGTCACCGACTTGACAGAATAAGCCTCCCTAAGTTTAAATGTCAAAGATTAGATCACGCATGTTTACAGAAAAGCATGTTTTTAATTTTAGAATATTTTACGTAGGTTGAGAAACTTGGTTGTACCTGTCTTCTTGGACAAAAACGCTTAAAATAAACAAATGGTCCCCCAATCTTTCCTTCAACATTTATAAACTCCATAGATGAATGGGGCACTGGTCTAAGAACTTCAGATTAGCACTTTGTGACGATTTAAGCTACCACTTAGTTGTGCGAGACCTTGTGTGTTGATAAGTGTCAAAATATGACCGTTGATTTTTTTCCAGTTTTGGTGTCAATCAAATAAGTTGAAACAAAAAAAAACTTCATTTAAAAAACTGGCAGTCTCGAAGCTGTTCGATGAATTAAACAAGAGCACACTCGATAATAGCCCGCCACCGAATTATGATAAAGAAAGTAAAGACGAATGTCATCACGTAAATAACAACCCAAGATATAAATGGTATGTTAAACCAGCCGCTTTTTAAGTTATCGCCCCCACAAGGTCAAATTATGGACGTAAAATAAATGTGAAAAATCGCAATAAGTCGACCACTTTGATTTTTTTACCGGCCATTATTGAGCTTGTCCAAGAACTGCTTATTAGTAACATGCATAACAAACTTGAAGAGGATACTTGTGAAAATGTTGAAGTTATCGCGCCTACAAGGTCAAATTATTGACGTAAAATGAGAAAAATCGCAATAAATCGGCCATTTTGAATTTTTTTTCAGCCATTATTGAACTTGTCCAAGAACTACTTATTAGTAACATGCATAACAAATTTGAAGAGGATATGTGAAAAACTATTCAAGTTATCGCGCCCACAAGGTCAAATTATTGCCGTAAAATGAGAAAAATCACAATAAATCGGCCATTTTTTTTTTTTTTCAGCCATTATTGAACTTGTCCAAGAACTACTTATAAGTAACATACATACCAAATTTGAAGAGAATATGTGAAAAACTTTTCAAGTTATCGCGCCCACAGGGTCAAATTATTGACGTAAAATGAGAAAAATCGCAATAAATCGGCCATTTTTTTTTTTTTTTCGGCCATTATTGAACTCCTCCAAGAACTACTTATTAGTAATATGCATAACCAATTTGAAGAGGATATGTGAAAAACTTTTCAAGTTTTCGCGCCCACAAGGTCAAATTATTGACGTAAAATGTGAAAAATCGCAATAAATCGGCCATTTTTTTTTTTTTTCGGCCATTATTGAACTTGTCCAAGAACTACTTATTAGTAACATGCATAAACAATTTGAAGAGGATATGTGAAAAACTTTTCAACTTATCGCGCCCACAAGGTCAAATTATTGACGTAAAATGTGAAAAATCGCAATAAATCGGCCATTTTTTTTTTTTTTACAGCCATTATTGAACTTGTCCGAGAACTGGTCATTAGTAGCATGCATAACAAATTTGAAAAGTATATGTGAAAAACTTTTCAAGTTATCGCGCCCACAAGGTCAAATTATTGACGTAAAATGTGAAAAATCGCAATAAATCGGCCATTTTTTTTTTTTTTTCGGCCATTATTGAACTTGTCCGAGAACTGGTCATTAGTAACATGCATAACAAATTTGAAAAGGATACGTGAAAAACTTTTCAAGTTATCGCGCCCACAAGGTCAAATTATTGACGTAAAAGGTGAAAAATCGCAATAAGTCGGCCATTTTGAATTTTTTTTCAGCCATTATTGAACTTGTCCGAGAAGTGGTCATTAGTAACATGCAAAACAAATTTGGGAAGGAAACATGAAAAACTTTTCAAGTTATCGCGCCCACAAGTAAATGTTAACGCCGACGCCGGCGGACGCCGACGACGCCGAACTTCAATTGCAATAGCCCACCTTTTTTAATTAAAATTAAAAGGCGGGCTAAAAATGAATATATAATTATGAAGATCAACATAACCCTTAGAGCACTGATGTCGACTGCAGTAGACATTCTGTGCTTTTATTAGCACCTGTATAACCCCTGATAACGAGCTGTTCACAGCAAAATATGCCTTCGCTTTTAAAACACTGATATCTAATGGGACTTAAATTTCACAAACATCATAAATTTAAGTCACGTGAAGTTGTGTATCGCGGCGGCAGCGAGACACAACTTCAAGTGACTGAAATTTTTAATTAAATAGCTCTGTGATCTAAGGGCTAAGCTCCGAATTGTGATTGTATGTGTGAAAAGGTATACCTGCAATAGCTGCGTCTGAACATATATGGCACCGGTTTCTGGGTCTCTAAACGTGATCCCCTGTGACGTCATAACGTCACTCAGACTGAACGTGGCCGACTCGGGGTCTCCCGGCGCTAAATGAGGCTCATTGCTATTCACACCACACCATTCAGCAGCATCTAAAAACATAACAAATGCAGAAATGATTTTCAGCTTAAACAAGAAGTTTGAAAGAGAAATAAGCATGAAAATTGTTAGATTGGCAGATTATTTATTCAAATTGCACATATGTACTGGAATTTTTACTTTTTTCTTTGAAAAAATTGCAAACAAAATTGTGTTATCAAGAAAATGTACATAATCAGGTCCCTGAAAAAAATTCAATACGTCTCATTGTCAGGTTGGCTATAAACAACATACCTTGTCCATTTGACAAAGTGGCAACCTCCCAACTTAGTAAGGCATTCTCTTTGACATGCTGCCTTCTGCGCTTAGCTCGGCTGCTGAGCATCTGGTTACTTTTCCAATCAGTTCGAGCAGAGCCGGCGCCATCCTTTTCTGCTGTAGGAGAACTGGGAACTTCACTTTCTGAAAATACGAGAAAATAGATTTTGAAAAACAAAACAAAAAACAAGTCATAAATTCATAATCATGTAATCAGGTGACAGTCCAGCATTGTATAACCTACCAGCAGCTATTACTATGCGTCAGTTAAAACTGGTTGGTGTAATCAACAAGCGAGTGGTTATTACTGCACGGTCTTGTATTACAGGTCTGCGGAAATAGTACACATGGTATACAAATTTTGGGTCATTCAATAGGGCACATACTTCGCAATATACCATATTGAGAACTGCAAATCCTATCAAATTATTGCCAACATATTTACAAACATTCTAGGAGATCAAAGTTTGTGATATGTCATGCATAAAATAACTAAAAATCCACTAGACTAATTTTTAGACCTATGACCCCCACCTACTTTCAAATAATGGGTATAAAATCACGTGTTCGGCGCAAAAATATGTTAACACGAGGTAAAAGGGGACATTCCACTAAACAAGTTGTATGTACCATGATGTGTGGATATTTTTGTACACCCCAAAAAACTTTCGAAAATAGGTCTAAACTATTGATAGGCAGCACAACGGTCTTTTGGGTTTATTTAAATAGAAATGAATCCCAATAAAGGTGCATATATTGTACATAATTGTAATATTTATGTATTTAATTTAATCTTTATATAGAATATTACTTCCGGTGACCTATAATATAATGCTGTGCACTAACATCCAGTAACTAATAGCTTTTCACGACACCAACCAGTTATAACTGCTCGCCTAGTAATACATTGTAGCTGCCCGGTAGGGCATACAAGGCTGGTCTGTCACCCGATACATGTAATATAATGGCTAAAAATAGAGTGCCAAGAAACAATGCGAGCCAAGCAAACAAAAAATAAAAGATTGGAAACAAATTTTAAAAATCTAAATCCATAAATTGGGAATAATTAATTCCAAAGGTTAAGACAAAAACCTGTTGTGTCCATTCTTGTAGATGTTTCTAAAGCTTCTCCACTTGTGATGACTAAACCACCAGGTGCCAGTCCTTGTACCCCCTGTGAAAAGTCAAAGCTCACTGGTAGTAAAGCGTATGGCAATGATTTAGCTCTCTCACCACTGGGTCCAACAGAATCTACCATATTTATAGTCACTGTGGCAGGTTGTGTTTGGGTATTCACATTATCTCCACCTACATAAAAAAAAACAATACGTCTGTATCAAAACAAGACATAAACAATCAATTTGGACAGGCATAAACATAACATGTGTAGTATAAAATATAATAGTTTCATGTACTTCAAGTGTGGTGTCAAGCAAAACCAGAGTGTCAATGACATAAAAGCTCATCCTTAATTAGTGCAAGTGAGGAAGTATAATGCACAGGCCGGAGCTCTTTCAAACAAACCAAACACAATTGAAATCGGATAAGAATTGAGGGAGAAGCATTTCTTGTGAATTGTGGACAGAGTGCCCTAATTGGGTCCTAATTAGGTCATAAGTTAATTAATAATTGAAATTTCTGAAATCCGTGAGGAAGTTTAATGCTCAGCCCGAGCTCTTTCAAATGAACCAAACAGAATTGAGGGAGGAGAAGCATTTTTTGTGAATTGTGGACAGACAACAGATGAAACACAATGGCATAAGCTCATCTTAGGCCTAAAGGCCGGATGAGCTAAAAGGGGTGAACAGTACAAACTGCAATGGGCACATATCCATCATTAAGCATGTTAAAGGTTTCCAAAACATTTTGTTCGAAATTTATTAAAGTGCCGTTTATGTAGAAATAAGCTTGTATAAGCCACCTCCTGAAAGTTATTAATCTCAACTGTGTTTGCCCATAGCAGTTTTCACTGTAAAAGAAGAAGCAAAAACTGTTCTTACCTGCAGAAACCATTTTTGCTGTTGACTCGTCTATCAAGAAGAGTGGTGCTGTTACTGTCTCATCTACAACAGAATAAACACTTGAAACTAGATTTGCCTGAGGGGCAAAGCTTGCGTCTCCACCCGCTCCATATAGATCTAGCAACTAAAAAACATTAATTATAGAGAAATACAGTACTGTGACCAATTTTTTATGTAAACCACGTAAAAATGTGATGTCAGAATCACACCAAAATCTAATATGTCCGGGGTAAGTCAGAATCACACCAAAATCTAATATGCCCAGGGTAAGTTGCTACCTTGGAACAAATCAGTAAAGCAGTTCAAGCTCTTGAGAGTAACATGTGATTCATCAACCATCATGGATTTTGTTGAAAAAATGAAAAAAAGAAAAACTCCTGATAATTTTCTCAGGGCCAGTGAGCATACACGAAAGATTTGAGCTCAGGGTTCATACTCCCATGAAGAAACAGAATTCCAGGACTTTTCCAGGACCTAATCAGATTTAAGTGTACACAATAACTCACACATTTATTTCCCAAAAACTACATTTTCTATATCTTTTAAAATAGATAATAAAATCGGGCAGGTAGATCTATTTCAACTTGTTCTAAAGAGTGTAACTTGATTATTGGACCATTTTTGCAATTTTTTTCTCACTACCATATATCCCCGCGTATAGTGTGACTCCATGTATAATACGAGTTAAGATTTGAGGCCTCGGATGACCTGAAAAACGTCTACCCCTCTGTATAATACGACCTCAAATTTTGGATGTCGGCAGCATCCCGGTCGGCAGCATTCCGGGCCATCTAAATGTGAGGCATGGATATTATCTTATTCTACTAAATAGGCTGTGACACCTGCATAGACGATGCTCAATGACGGGAACAGCGGCAACAGTACAGCTCTGCAAAACCAAAGGGCAGTATCTGCTTACTTGTAAAGTAAGCAGATACTGTATGTCTATTTTTTAGGCAGAGTGGATGTCATCGGGACTGTCTCGATGGGCAGACATTCTGAGGCCTGCATAGGCTACACATATATACACACAGATTTTAAAATACCCGTATTTATATTTCGCCGACAAATTTATATTATTTTAATTTATCTATTACAAAGACCATATTTTAATATCGTCTTGCTCAAATAAGAATATTCCAAGATGCAATGTGATTGTAAAACATTTGCAGACTAGCCGCATTGTCTAGACACAAGAGGTGTTTGGTTGTATAAGGTATCCGGGTGCAATAACACAGCAGCGCTTCATGAACTACAGCTAACAGATACCACCATTTGCTCAATACCGTATCGGCCGCGGCAACAGCGGTAGGCGTTAATGTTATCCCAACAATATGGACATTCTGAGGCCTACATGTATAGAGTTTGCGATAGGAGATATAATTAGTGATATCTTGTTATATTTCATCAACGCATTCTCTCATTCAAGGCCTTGAAACCTATTTCTTTAATTCAAGGTTATTCAAGGGTTTTCAAGGCCTGTGGGAATTTCCCTCAAGGGGGGGATCCCCCTTTGTTGGCAAAATAAATATCTTTCATATTTTGCTGTCATATTAGTTAAAATAGCCTATTCTAAGCACTAAAATTTAAAACTTTGAATTTTTTTCCTCTGGAGTAAGGACCCCAACCCCTTTTAGATCCTCTCCCCAATCAAACATTCATGGCAGAAACCCTGCAGGGGCACTGGTCTAAGAACTTCAGATTGGCACTTTATTATGCAGTGCTGATGATATTAGGGGTGCGATCGCACGCATATGCCATCACACACTTAAAACAAAGTTCAGGCGTAGGAAAAATTGCACACCTTATACAATGTACAGATACAAAGGCAACACTTAGTGGAGTGCAAATCACACTCCTTGCTCACACTCCCTGCTCATTCAAGGAGTGTGATTTCCTACACAACCAATTAGTTGTGCGAGACCTTGTTTCAACTTGAGGTTAATAATTCATATATATTCGACCCTTAGTCACCCTTGTTACATATATGTGCACTAAATGATATTTTGAACTTAAGAAATTAGACAGTTTCAAACCTTGTGACGCTGAATTGATATTGAGTATATTTTTCATTCATTTAAGTTGGAATTGCTAATGCAAATTCCAGCTTCAAAAGACAAAAAATATTTCTATTCATGAAAAAATAAATTAATATTGAATTATTGGATTTTAAAAACTATGCAACCACGAAAACAAATTTTATCAAATTAAGTGATATTTTTATTGATCTAAAACATGCTTGAAACCGTATATATACGGTTCCAGCAGTACAACGTTTAACCCTTACAGCTCTAAAATACTTTCGTATAAAACAGGGAAAGCAAAGGGTGTATTTCAATTTGAAATCATCATAACTGTCTTAGTTAGCTCTTTCTGATTCATTTGAATACCTATGTTATGGGTCTACGGCCATTAGAAGTATTTTTACTCTTACAGCGCGGGGATCGACTTTAGTCGTCAGAATCTGACGTCTACAGATGTCAGATTCTGACGACTAAAGTCGATCCCTGCGCTGTAAGTGTTAAGCTTCTTTGAGACATGACAGTTATGCGTTTTATAAAATCAGGAGATTCTCATTCAATTCAAGGAAAATAATAATGAGAATAAATTCCTGAGACTCAGAAATCAGTGCTACTATGTGAAAATCAACATCTAGAAGGGAAAACAATTCAAATTATCAGATCAAATATTAACCCTTAAAACGCTGAAATATGGAGACCCAAGTTTTTTTCAATTTGAAATCATCATAAATGTCTTAGTTAGCTCTTTCAGCGTTATTTGAATGGCTATGTTAAGGGTCTTTAGAAGGCCATTTTTAATATTTTTAGTCTTAGAGCGCGGGGACTTTAGACGGCAGAATCTGAAGTCAGAATCTGAAAAGTCGATCCCCACGCTGTAAGTGTTAAAAAGAAAATTCATATTAGCCGTAGCAATTCACTCATAGGGTTCATTAACCCTTATAATGCTGACATATGTTTGCATAAACCATGGAAGCCAAATAATTTGAAATGATCACAAATGTCTTAGTTTATATTTTTTTGTAATTTGTACCGAAGGTTTTCATCTAATGTGAAATCATCATAAATGACTTGGCTAGCTCTTTCCGCATCATTATACATCAGAATACCTATGTAAAGGGTCTATGGCCAATATAAATATTTTAATTCTTTCAGAGCGGGGAACAACTTTAGAAGCCAGGTCTACAGACGTCGGATTTTGACATCTAAAGTCGGTCCCCACGCAGAAAGGGTTAAAACTGCAGCAATACCTTCAACAGACGGCACTGTGTCTACATCCACTTCTGCAGTACCTGGTTTAACAACAGAACACACAGTTATGATAATTCAATACTCAACAATATTCAGCACTTCAAGCTCTATTGCCTAATTTAAAACACAGGGCAGATTTTGAAACATTTTGATAAAAATTTAAAAATTAATTTAGCCAAGAAAAGCTTGTCAAATATAGAATATTTATTTTAATCACAACATCAGCTATCTTTAAAATTAGAAGTAAATCAATGTTTTGCATTCTTCATAAAAGCTATAAATTTATGTTTGCATTTAGGGTAGGCCTTAATAATTGAGGCCAAACAAGCCGGTGAATGCTAACATATATTTATTACAATGAAACATCAGCTAGCTTCAAATTATTCAAGTAAATCAATATTTTGTATTCTTGATAAAAGCTACAATTTTATGTTAAGTTTGCATTTATTGTAATTTCAAAGAATTCTATTAAATGTAGTCCAACCTAATCTATTTGAAGAAAAATAAAAACAGAACAGAATTTCAAAATATTAATACATTCTCCAAAGTGGATTGAAGACTATTGTAATAAAACTGACCTGTTGAAGCAACAGTTGGCAACTGTTTCTTGTAATGTTTCTCAATGTGGGTACGAAGTTGAGTTTTTGACTTGTAGCGGCTGTTACAGCCTTCCAAAGGACAGAAATAAATGACTCCCTTCGCTGGTTCTCTGTGTTTTTTAGTGTGCACATACAAGCTACTTCTGGCTGAAAATCTCATTCCACAACCTGTTGAAAAGTATTGTGTGAAATTGTAATACATATTTTATAGTTCAACCCATTGAGTGCTGAAATATTTTTGTATAAAACATGGAGACCTAAGGATATTTTCAATTTGAAATCACCATAAATGTCTTAGTTAGCTCTTTCTGATTTATTTGAATACCTATGTTATGGGTCTACCGAGCATTAGAAATATTTTAATCCTTTCAGTGTGGGGACTGTCTTTATACGGCAGAATCTGAGACCTAGAGACGGCAGATTCTGATGTATAAATACGGTTCCCACACTGAAAGGGTTAAGTTCAATTGTCACATTCACAACACAAGCACGCTTAAAGGCTCGGGCTTGATGTGGTGACTTGTGCTGAGATGAGCCCATCTCGCCTTCCCAACGATGCTGTATGCATATAAACTTAAGGTTGTGAGTTACCTTCATATTCACACAGAAATGGCTTCTCTCCTGTGTGTGTAATGATGTGACCCTTCAGATGCTCCGATCTCATAAAACGCTTCCCACAGTCACTGATAGGGCAGACCCACTGACGCTCTCCAGTGTGCTTCTGCAAATGTCTCCTCAATTTTGAAGATGAGGTAAATGCCCAATTGCATTCCTCTACTGGGCAAACGTAAGGCCTTTCACCTAATTACAGATTATAAATTAACATGCGCTGTAGGATTGAAATATGCATTCTTATTTATCATTTTGAATTAAATTTATGAACCCTTACAATCCTAGAATCACATCTATAGTCATTTAATTTAGTCTGTTTTATTAGCCAAACAAATTAAAGATACATGTATTAGAAATGAAACATTTCATTGTTTAAACATCCAGATTTGAAAATGTCTGGTCTCAAATTAAACAAATATGAGTATATTTCACCCACTTGGAGTTGTGCATCATCGCGGTAGTGAGACACAACTTTGAACAAATGGATAAAAATTTAATTAAAATAACTTGGCAGGTTAAATAAAAAATGTTATAATCCATCAAAAGAAGGATATTTTTAAGGATATATTAATTTTATTTTACCTTTGCAATGCTGAATTATTTTTGTATAAACCAGGGGGACCAGAGGTTTCTGTTTAAATTTGAAATCATCATAAATGTCTTAGTTAGCTCTTTCCGCTTCATTTGAATACTTATAAAATGTTATGGGTCTGCGGCCATTATAAATATTTCTATTCTTTCAGTACAGGGATCGACTTCAGACCTCAGATTCCGATGTCTAAAAACGGTCCCAGCGAAAGAATAAAGAATAAAGAGATAAAATTGGGTCAATTTCATGTTCTTCCCGATTAGTTCACATCTCAAGGTGGATGGAAAGGAGAGTAAAAAGTTGGGCAGGAAATTCTATGCAATTCTGCCAAAATTTGTAATTAATTAACAAAATATTTATACATCAAAGATATGAGGAAGTCTAGCAAGTTATAACTTGGAGTATAATCAACAATTTTCAAACATAGTTTTCCCTGCTGCGATAAAAAATGGATTACCTGAATGACAACGGGTGTGCTGGTTGAGTCTACATTGTTTGTCAAAAACTTTGTTACACCCCTCAAATTCGCAAATAAACTCTCTCTGCCTCTGATGCACCCGAGCATGAGATCCCATGCAATACGGAGAAAAGAACATCATATCACACCCTTCATGCGGACACCTGAAAAGCATCAACTACATATATATAAAATTCATGTCTGACCTATAACCCTTACAACGCTGAATTATTTTTGTTTAAATTATGAAGACGAAAATATTTTTTTCAATTTGAAATCATCATAAATGTCTTAGTCAGCTCTTTCCGGTTCATTTGAATAACTGTGTTATGGGTCTATGATCATTATAAATATTTTCATACTTTCAGTGCGGGGATCGTTTTTATACAGCAGAATCTGACATCTATAGACATCAAAAAAGGGTTTTAATATTTGCTAACATACTTGAAAATAAAATTTTGTAAGTGTGAATCTTTTTATCACAAATTCAATTCAGTACTGCTACGTAAAAAGGTCTTATCAAATCTCTTATCCCACAAAAAAAACTAAAAGATAATGCAACCTTTGTTATCATTTTTTTATAATTATGGTGCTATATTCTCACATATAATCATTCTTTATTTTTATTAGCAGTAGCTACAAACATTGTTATTCAGAGACGCTGTGGTAATCTGACTCACTTGTATGTTTTCTTGGCATTGCTATGAGACTTTAGATGTAAGTCCAATTGCTTTTGGGTTGCAAATCTGTCATCACAATCATGGTGAGAACAAGTGAGGCTGTTAGGCCTCTGATGGAGACGATAATGCGTCTTCAGATTGTAGATTGTAGTAAATTGTCGTCCACAACCAGGAAATGAGCACTGTAGAACAATAGACCATAACCCTTATTAACCCTTAAAGCACTGAAATACTTTTGTATAAACAATAGAAACCAAAGGGTTTTTTCAATTTGAATTAATAATAGGTGTCTTAGTTAGCTCTTTCTGATTCATTTAAATACCTATATGTTATGGGTCTACGGCCATCATAAATATCTTTACTCTTACAGTGCAGGGATCGACTTTAGACGTCAGATTCTGATGACTAAAGTTGATCCCAGTACTTTAAATGTCAAAAACCACGACACCAATACATTAGATCTTTTGAAAAGCAAATAGAAAAAATTACTGAGAACTGCCTACATCAATCACTTATCTCGTAAATCAACCATCTATATATATACATAAGCTACCCTGTGGCTGATAAGTTAACCATTACCAGACATGTTGGTCTGAACATTTCAAAAATTTAGTTTAGCTGAATGATATATAGCAAAGTAATAGGAATGAGAAGTACAAAAGTACATACCACAAAATCTTTTTTCTTCCCATGACATTCTTGATGTCTTTTCAGCTTGTAAGCAGTTTTGAATGCCCATTCACATCCTGCTTCAGAACACTGTATTCAAAAATAAAAAAATATTGGCTTGGGATCAATTGAATATCAATTATACATTTATAATGTAAAGTAAATATTTTTGGGGGTATTTTAGATGAGAATATTAGCCCATTACTCTCAGTGCGGGAATGATTATAAGAGGCAAATGTAAACATCTAGCTAAATTACACAAAATATAGAAAATATATTCAGAAAAGTGAAAACTTAATTTTTAAAAAATATCGTTCTTGGGAATTTTTTTTAATCTGAAAATTGAACACTTTATTAAAAGAGCCAAGACTGATAGTACGAAACATAGAAGAATAAAAATGTCCAAAAATACGAAGAGTTGTGAAAAGTTACATTTAAGGCCCTTATTGCAGTGTCCAATGTGCAATTAAAAAAAAGGCTAAAATTTGTGAAAAATGAAAAGCACATCTCACTGCTATATGCCTTAGACGATAAACCAACATTAACCATCATTGAGTCAACATCTCCATGTTTACTGGGAAGGGGTCAAGCTGTATGTATCATACCATTGGAACCATACATCTATTAAAGGGACTAGCCCACGCTAAAATCATCAAAAAATCGGTGATTTTATTTTGGCTTCTTAATATGACCATATGATGTAAGCATGTCCATAGACTAGAACTGTAAAAAAAAATTTAATTTTTCTGCTGCGCATTCACCAGCTAGGCTACATATAGAGACGAAATTCCTGATTACTGATTATTGACAACCATGTCAAAAATAGGAAATACAGGAATTTTGTCTCTATATCTAGCCTAACTGATGAATGAGCAGCAGAAAAATTTAAAAACTTTTGCAGTTCTAATCTATGGACATGTTTACATCATATGTTTATATAAGGAAGCCAAAATAAAGTCACCAATTTTTTGATGATTTAAGCGTGGGCTAGTCCCTTTAACCCTTAGGCCCCTATCCTGCTGATTTTACCCTGTTCTATAAGTCGACCAAATCACTGATATTGGGAATAAAATGTGTGTCTAAACAACGATTTGCAAATATTTGTGTTCAAATTAAACAAATATGACTAATTTTCAGCCACTTGAAGTTGTGGGTCGCGGTAGCGAGACACGACTTTGATATTGGGAATAAAATGTGTGTCTAAACAACGATTTGCAAATATTTGTGCTCAAATTAGACAGATATGACTAATTTTCAGCCACTTGAAGTTGTGGCTCGCGGTAGCGAGACAAAGACTTCGAGTGGATGGAAATTTAAATAAATTAACTTCGCATGATAAGGATTAAATGCTCACAATATAAGGTCTAGCCGTCTTGGGACAGTTTGGGACATGCTATGGATTTAAATACTTACAATATATGGTCTCTCGCCAGTTTTGGACATGCTGTGGATTTAAATACTGACAATATATGGTCTCTCGCCAGTGTGGGACATGCTGTGGATTTAAATACTTACAATATATGGTCTCTCTCCTGTGTGGGACATGCTATGGATCTAAATACTTACAATATATGGTCTCTCTCCAGTTTGGGACATGCTATGGATTTAAATACTTACAATATATGGTCTTTCGCCAGTGTGGGACATGCTATGGATCTAAATACTTACAATATATGGTCTTTCGCCAGTGTGGGACATGCTATGGATCTTCAATCTGGAGGGTTTGCTGAATCTTTGTCCACAGCCCTCGAAGGTGCATTCAAATATTTTAACAACACCATCCTGAAAAATTATGAAAAATATAAAAAATCAAAAATAAAAGAAAATCAAACTGAATTTTATTTCCAGGACTATTTAAAAATTACATGGCCATACAACTGTTACTGAACAATGTTGAATGAAATTTGCTGGATATATGGAAGAAACCATACAGCAATTCCAGGCAATCAAAATTCAATTGCTGTCAGTAGCAGAAAAGCATCCACCAACTGTCTCCCATTGCAATGCATGACTGTCTTACTGGTATGATGTCAAAATATTGTAAATATATGTGTACTGTATATCAAGATTATTTCTGCCAAATATTCCACAATATTTTTCACATTTTCAACTGCGACACAAAACTGCAAGTGGGTTAAAATTACTTACATATATATATTATTTACAATTTGAACATAAACATTCCAATCTAGCAAATTTATTGTCCATTTCTCCTTTAACCCTTTAAGCCCTCACGACGCATTAAAGCATCATTTTACATCCCTGAAAACAGACTTAATTTCCTAAAACTAAGGGTTTTAGGACAGAAATTCCCATGAAACTTGTTTACCAATACGTGGTAATTTTCTTTAATTTTTACACCACATCAAATCATCTTCATTCACTATAAGTCGAGAATTGCGACAGCAATTCGCGGCTTGTAGTGGATGAAGATGACCATGATAAATTCAGGCCTGAAAGGGTTAAATGTTATTTTTAAACATAAAAATTACCACCGATGTGATTAGCACTTTCAGTTGGTTCAACCCTTACAAAGCTCATACAAACCATGGAGACCAAAAAGATTTTCTCAAATTGAAATCATCATAAATATCTTAGTTAGCAATTTCTGCTTCATTTGAATACCTACTTGTATGTTATGGGCAAAATTATAATTTCTACAAATGATTTAAGCACTGGGACTGTATTTGTACGTCAGAATCTGACGTCTAAAGACGGTACCCGCGCTGAAAGAGCTAAGTGTACGTGTGGATTTTGGTGTCACTAACATCACTTGTTGCATTAGGAGACAGGCATGGTAGTTCTGTCAAAGATTCCCTGACATCTGGATTTGAGCTGTCCTTGTTTGACCTCTGGTTTGGCTGGTATGGTATGATTTTAGGCTGCTGCCCTCCCAGTATATTGTCAGCACTTGGTTGCGATGTTAACAACAGTAAGTTCCCTGCAAAAATGTACATGCATTATTAAAGAATCATCAATGTCAATCAACTTGAATTAATTATGCCACATATCTGCATATACATCCATGATAATCAAATTATCCACTTCAACTTATCCAGAGACATTCTAATTGATCTGAAACCTTGAATATATTCATACGTATATACAGGCCTAGCAATAGAATGTTTTATAAGGGTATTGACTTATCTTACCACCTGTCTTATTGTTACAAGTGTAAGGACTTTATTGTGTACAGTTTAATATGTTCATGGGCATAGCCAGGCTGGTGAGGAGGTATTTTGTTTCCACCTATGAAAACTTTTTTACATTTTCCAATTCACAAAAAACAGTTTTTGAGATGATTTAGATCGCCAAGAAGTACAAGGCTTGTGACAGATTGTAGTCTGACTTTGAGACATAGAAGTCATCAAAAGCTAGACAGTACGGTACACATTTTATAGATCCCACATTTTAATTACGTACATGTCAATTATCATTGAAGTGGTCACTGAACCTATTCACCCAATATTAATTACCATTAGGTGATCATTCTGTATAGAGTCACTGTGAAAACTATTTTCAGAATTTACATAAAAGTGTGTAATTTAGAGTGAAGTAGCAGTCAATGCAGCCTTCTATCATGTCGAATACACCAAGACCACTAATAATCTGTCACACTCCTTGCAGGAATGCAAATTCGCACTAGCCCAGCTAGCCTGAGGCTAGTGGAACATTTTGAAGGCTAGTGGATTTTCTTTAAAAACGTATGGTAAATGATGGCAAAGGCTAGTTGCATTTCGCTCTGGGCTAGTGAATGCAGCGCGTGAAATAAGGCCATTCCTCCAGTCCGGTACTGCCAAAAAATTTGCAGGAATGGCAACATTTGTTATTAGCCATTCCGATGAACTGGCAAATTAAAGGTCATCCTAGGACAAAGGCCATTTCTAGGAATGACAGTTTTTACTCGGGCAGTTTCCTTGACTTGCCAGTCCTGTGGAAAGCCCTCAACATTTAATTCTACCCCTGGAATGTCATAGTTGAATTAGCACCCCTGCCTTGGGACCTCCGGATAAAAAAAATGGCCATGTCCATGTTGTTCATGAATATAACTGTTTGTTTATACCATTTGGCAAAGCCACAAGTTGTGTGTTATCAGGAAGAGATGGATTTGAAGATGGTGGTTTTGCGATTTGCAGAACTTGCTGGATTTCTTGATTTGCTGTTCCACGCTGCATGTCTGCTGTAGTGTAGTCTGTCTGCTCTGCACATATGGTTATCTCATCACGATTCTCGTTGTCATCATTCAGATGCAACAAAAATGTTGTATCTCCAGAAGAAGTCTCTTGAACATATGTTTTAGGCAGCATATTTGCAGGCAGTTTGATGGAAGCTGGTTGTGTTTCATCATCAAGACTAATTTTTTGAGATACAGTATTTGTCAATAGCTTTGCCTTCGGGGATAGAATTTGATAATGTTCTTGGATGTTTGATGGTGCGTTTGCCGACTGGCATATTATTGACTGTTCATTTAAACCAGTGAAGTCTTGAATTGCATTGAGTTCCCTATGTTTCTCTGCTATTAGTTCTCTTTCTTCATCAGTTAGTTGTGATCCCCTTTCAATTTCTTCAAGACATGCCCTTTCTTGAACTGTTAAAGTTACTTCATCTGTAAGATTATTCGATTCACCTTCATTTTCATCGCTGCAAGTGATTTTATTTTTTTCGGAATCCCTCTGTAAAACAATGTGCGACTCTTTCAGAGTGAAGGTGAATCCTTCAGATATGGCACCAGTTTCAGCTGGCAAATCCAACATTTCTGTTGATGAATCATCAGCACTAAACAAACTCGGTTCACTTAAATTATTGTCAACACCTCGATCAGGAAAAAGAATAATTGGTTTTACGTCGACTTCTCCCAATTGTGCACGCTGATCAACAATAATGTTTGGATGTTTATTATTGACAACAGTTGCAAATGTTCTAGGGGTAGACTTAGTGAGAGATGTACTTGCTGATTTAGGCTTAAGTCTACGTGTCAATGATACATTTATGATGGGATTCGAATCGCTTTCTGTGGCATTTGAAAAATTCAAGGTATCGGCAGATATGTTTGAGTATAACTCAGATTTACAGACATTAGCGCTAACACTAGTTTCTGAAACATGTGACAACACATGAGGATTGTTCTCAATGTCATACGAGATTGGGAGCTGCTGTCCTTGAACAATAGGCATACTGGCAATAGTCATGGCACTACTAACGACCTGATGAGAATTATCTATAGAGTCAGCATCAGAATTAATCAGATGTGATGTCACTGCTGATGATTTTGTTGTCTGCGAATCAGTTGGTGCAGTGTCAAATATGTCCCCGACAGAACCAAAAGTAACACAAACTTCTCCCGACTCCAGCGCTGGCTGACTGTCGGCGATGCCAAAAAATTGTCCAAGACCTTCAACAGAAGTTGTTATCCACTCCTCATTTCTTACGTTATTCGCGTCATTTGCCAAAGTAGACGTAATATCGCCCGTGTGTAACAAAGTTGGGTTGGCGAGAGTGGGGGAGTTGACATTTCCTGTCGATTCTGAGGACTCGAGCAAATGAGGAAGACACGCGCCATCTTGGAGTTGGATACCGACCCGATTGCACGCAATTAACTTTTCGGTGGATATAATTGACTTGATATTATTTTCACTTTCTTTCAGGTTAGTTGTTAATGGAATACTGGAAACATGTGTATTTGACTGGGCGCCGCCATTATTGTTGCTGTTTTGCACCGCTTTTTCTGACATGGCGGCCCCGCACCTGTGGGGCTGGCATGCAGGACCTCCTTGTTCTTCTCAACATGTACGTAAAATCAGAATCCCAGTAAAAATAATAGTCTGATAGACCTACATGTAATTTTCTATAGGCCAACATGTGTTATTTAAATGAGAGTTATCTGTGATATCTTAAATTTTAAAAGCAAATTTTGAAAATTTTATCTGTGAAATCATAATTTTAAAAATAAAATTAGTAGTTCCAGATCTAAGTAAACACTATTTACTATAGTCAGATTCACATTAAATTCATCAACCAGGATTATTGAATTTTGCGGATTTCTGAGTCAATTCTCAACCAATTTTCATGAAATTTCACACACACTATTTTCCATTCATCTCGTGACTACCCTGAAAGTTTCGTGAAGTTTTGATAAGTATTGTAGAAGTTAGATCATTTGACATGTAATAAAATTCTGAGACGGAGCTAATGGGTTTATACAGGGCAACATTTTCATTTATTTACTACATGTCAAATGGTCTAACTTCTTAAATACCTATAAAAAAAATTTCAGGGTAATTACGACATGAATGGAAAAAAGTGTGTGTAAAATTTCATGAAAATTGGTTTAGAATTGACTGAGAAATCGGCAAAATCCATTCACCACGGTTAATGTGAATCCGACTATAGTCAAATTGATAAAAAGGTTATTTAAGTACCGTAGTTCGGTCGTTGTCGTTGGTTGTTGCTCCACTGAATCAAAACATAAACGTTAGGGTCCTACAGCAGACCCCACTCCTGTGTAGGCCTATATTAGTTTAGTATTCAACTCACCGGCTGACGCAGGTCTCATAGCGCAGCCGTATCGTGAGTTGACAGCTTTAACTAGCCTATAGAGGCTACCATCATGTTGACCATGTTGTGTGCTATATATATATATTGTATTTTGCGCCGTCATATTTACTCAGGGAATATCATAACTTCCCATCTACTTTAAGCCATTACATGAGATATGGACATGTGGAAAAGCAAAGTCTGAATTGCAAAGAAATCTAGATTCATTATTCAAAACGTTGTCTCAGGATTGCCAATTCTTCGTGAACAACATTTTTCTCCTCCGTAACGCCCAGATCGGTTGCTTTTTCGCCTGTAAACTCATTATGCCGTGAGATGTAGGCTGTGCCTGATCTTCAACACAACGCACACAGTCAGATATTTTCAACACCCACCCTCCCTAAATCAAAATTTAGAACCCGTTGAGTAGGTGAACATCGTCATCGATGACCACGATCGAGTCACAAGCCGCAATCAGGTGTTAGGTCTATGTCATAGGTGTGAAGCACTACATTTAAGGGATGGGTGTTATGGTATTTTATATTAATAGGCTCAAACTGTCACAATGGCCTGGGCGTGGTAATCGTATAAATGGCCTGGGCGTGGTAATTATATAAATGGCCTGACGTGGTAATAATTTAACTTTAAATATTTGAAAGATGAAATACTGTAAATTCTAAAAAAAATATTAACATTTTTTTTTAATGTTGGCAATTTCACAATCAGCCGTTTTCTGGGTCTGTGACAAATATAGAGCTATTTAGTATCAATATTAAATAATCTTGTATTTATTTATAGGCTACATAATGACAGCTTGTGTTGACATGTCAATTTTGAAAATTTAATTTGTATGAAGTTATATAGCCTAATGATCTTAACTATAAAAAAATCATAAAAAACATTTAAAAGCACTGAAAAAGACTAAACTAGTTTTATTTCCAGATCGTATGTTGCCATGTAAGCAAAACAGTCTGCAGAATACAACAATTTATGCCACAAATATCCACCGTCTTCGACTGACCACATGAAAAACACTGGTAATTAGTGTCTAATTGGTGTCTGAAATTGAGGGCATGTGGGTTAACCTGCAGCACTGATTGTTTTCCCAACGCTGGACCGACAGCATTAACATGTGGCTCAATGTTGTGCTACCATTCAACCATTTTTTAGGTGTACAAATAATTTGTTCAGGTTTTCTTTGGATTCTTATAAATGTTTATAAAATTGTTTTTTTTAAATCTAAAAAATAAAAAAAACGAAATCATTATCTACTAGATACACTACTTCATTACAAGATTTAAAAACAAAATTGATGTCATCCCACAAAGCAGCTTTAATTGTTACGTAATTAAAACCTAAAGCTGCATAACTGTTTTGATAATTTCGACAGAAATAACCTAAAATTTACAAAACAATTATTCATATTATTTTGAGGCTTTATAAATGCACGATAACTATGTAAAATCTAGCATAATCTGTCCACAATGCGATACACGATCAACTATTATGAAGTAGTAAATCTGTGTACAATATATATATACATAATAGAGGTTAAATTGTAGGCCAATATAATGTTACATCGGACCAACATCAAACCGCATTAATAGCAGACATCCCAACAAACACGAGATGTTGAACCGATGTTGGTCTCATGTTGGGCCAGCAATAGACCCCCATTAGGTCAATGTCTCGTGTTAGCTGAGATACCAACTCACCACAAACCACCCGTTGCAAACTGGGACAGTATTAGAAAGCGGCTACAGTAGAGGCTGATTTCTTTAAAATTATTTTATTTTACTACATTTCGCGATTTACATCACAACATATGATTACTTACGATGAAATAAAGTTTGATACTGTCTCATAGCATTCTGGCTATATTTTGAAATGCCCATGAGGTATCAACTAAAAAACTGCAAATACTTTTCATCAAAACCAAAAGAGTGAAAAAGGTGGTTTACGTAACTGTTTTAGTGCCACCTTACTGAATAAACTTTCCCACTGTCAAGGGAGAGCGTCCAAGTGACGGGACAAGGGCTCATATGCTAGCCCACACTTAATATCACCATACAAAGAGAACAGTCCTATTTTTCAAGTCAGTGACATTCTCGGCACAAAGTCCGAAATTAAACATGAAATTATTTGCATATATCTCCCATATCACACAAAATTATAATTAGCCAATAGATATGCCTAAATGACATGTCAAAATAAACAGTGCACTGTGAAATGTATCCATCACTACTACTAGTGTGGTGAATTTTGATTTCGCTCGCTATCAAACTGTCGTGAATTATAATTTTACGCTCTATTAAGGTGTAGCGAATTGCGATTTTGCATGCTATTAAAGTTGAAAAAAAAAAAAAATTCTGTCCATCGAGCAACACCGTTGTTTTGATGACTTATAAGTGAATGCTTCTAGTGGTCGTAAAGTATGCTAAAATATCAGGCTAAGCCTATATATAATTAGGTAGGTCTATATGCCTACCCAAAAAACACAGTATGCCCTACGTTAATTACGGTGATATAAGCCCCTATGTTTGCCTAAATATTCATAATTATTCACGAGTGGTGCTTATCCTGACTAGTTGACGACCAAGTGTTAAAAAAAGAATAAATGTGATAATATTGTAATACTAGTATGAATAAATTTATATACTGTAGATGAAACTACTTCTAGTTTTAAAGTATTTCGCAAAAGTTTAGGTGAAGTAGGGCCACCATTCATACGCATAGGTTTAGAAGCAATTAAATTGGTAAATTATCTAGTTTCACCAGTTATTTACTATGAGGGCAAAATTTGATTTTTATTGACCTAAACTAATTGTATTTAAATACAGTACTAAATCTATTTGTAATGTAAAGCAAGCAAATTTTGTGTGTATCGAGATGTATGGAAATAATAAATTGATAACCAAGTAATATGTTATTTAGAACAATTAAAGGGACATCGTTTTAGTCACGTTTGTCAAATAATCTAAACTTGACTAGTACATTAACAGTCATTGATTTTATTTGCTAGTGTTAAAATATTATTTATTTTAGCAATTAAAGTTAAAATTCTATGACAGCTCATTCACCTGACAAAGTTTGAAATTGTAACAACCTTGAGTAAAAGTAAGTGGTGTGCTTGTATTTTATAATATTGGATAAAAATGGTAAATTACCAAAAGAAGATGATTTTATTATTGTACAACTATCATTTTGATTTGATGAAAGCAATATTAAAGCAGCTACAGACTGACTTATCAATTTTGAAACACAATTTGTCTGCCCAACATGTGGGCCTACTGCATCAAAATGTGGCTCAATGCTGTGCTAAGATCCAACCATCCTTTAGTTGTACAAATAGTTTGTTTGGGTTTTCTATGGCTTCGTAAAACCAATATTACCAATATTAACTAAATTTTCTCCTGCTAAGTGGTGTGCTAGTATTTTATAATATTGGATAAAAATAGTAAATTACCAAAATAAGATGATTTTATTATTGCACAACTATCATTTTGATTTGATGAAAGCAATATTAAAGCAGCTATAGACTGACTTATCAATTTTTAAACACCATTTGTCTGCCCAACATGTGGGCCTACTGAATCAAAATATGGCTCAACCATCCTTAAGTTGTACAAATAGTTTGTTTGGGTTTTCTATGGCTTCGTAAAACCAATAATAACTAAATTTTCTCCTGCTACACATAAAGAAATAAGAAAAATAATTTTGGACTCTCCTAATGCCACGTGTGATCTTGATCCTCTACAAACCAGTCTGTTGAAATCCTTTCTTTACAGTCTCGTCTCACATCCAATAACAATTATCATCAACATCTCTTTGCAATTAGGAATTTTCCTGAAAGAATCAAACGTGCTAATGTTAAACCTCTACTTAAAAAGGCCATTCTTTCGAAAAATGATTAAAAACCTACAGACCTGTATCAGTCACAGTATGTAGGCCTAGTTGTATGACCCGTCGCTACAGTCTGCCTATAAGCCATTTCACCGAATCTCAGCTTCTTCGAATGCAAAATGACATTAATCTAAATATGGACGAAGGAGAAGTACCCATATTGACTCTCCCAGACCTTAGGCCACATTTGATACCATAGATCATTATACTCTTTTTAATAGCTTATCATCTTGGTATGGCATGTCTGGATCTGCCCTTAAATAGTTTTCATCTTACGTGACTGGCTGGAGCCTAAGCGTTAATATTCAAAATGTTTCTTCTGACCCAGTTATCTCACACACCGTCCACAAGGTTCAATCCTTGGTCCCATGCTTTTCACACTTTACACCACACCGCTACGTAAAATTATTGCAAATCATGACGTCAGTCACCATCTCTACGCTGACGACACCCAGATATATACAAATGAATTGCTTTCCTTAGAAAAACTTAAAGCCTGTTTACAAAGTATTTCTATGTGGATGGCCCATTCTAAAAACTAAAATTGAACCCTAATAAAACATCAATTCTTCTCATTAGATCCGAGACGCAACGGGACACATTTTCTACATTGTGGCCTATCTTATTACTGGAACATGAAATGTTACCGAGTAACTCTGCCAGAAATTTGGGTTTTTAAGATTTAGATTTCAACTTCCGTCGGCACATCTCTCAGATCTGCGGTATCAGCTTCTATCATATCTGTGATCTGTGCCGTATTCGCGGGCCTCTTTCTAGTGATACTGATGACTGCTGTTGCATTACTTGGTAGTAACAGAAATGCATAAGATAATCTATTACGAATATCTGGTAGTATACTTGATTATTGTAACTCGCTCTTTTATAATTATTCTGATATATAGGGACATTATTAAATTGCAGTGTGTACAGAATTGTCTGGCCAGAGTGGTCAGTATACATATAATGCCCTTTCATTTAGTAGAACAGCTCCTCTTTTAAAATCATTGCACTGGCTTCAAATTTCCTACAGAATATAGTTTAATTTATGAGCCATAGCCGGCGGTCAGTTCTAGGCAGCTTCGTGATACTGGCACCGAACAATATTGTGTTCAACATGTAAGAACGAGGAATGGATCAAGGGTCATCTATGTTGCTGCACCCACACAATGGAATTCGACTATGTGCTCTGAACCTGGACATCACATTGGTTATGAATTGGTCTTATGCACCTCTGAGCTCGGTTCTTCCGACGAGGTTGGCGCGTTAGAAGTTCTATAATTGATTGATTGAATTTAGGGAACGTGGCAAACCAATCACCGAACGCCAAGACACTATACATCACTGACATACATTTATTCATATAGTCTTTGCAACGTATACCCAATGTATGCTTACCTAATATCACAAGTTCATTGATTTCCAAATCGGTCCTATATCTTATTTGTGTATAAGACTTAAATTAAACATTCGTTTATTAGTTTCTTGGTGATTAACACTTTAAAATAGTATTTTCTTACTGGTGAATTTCCAATGAGTTTGTAAACAAAGTAGAAAAACACACTATAAATCTGCTGTTTATCCAGTATGCCTAAGGGGCTCCCATGTCTTTCCAAAAGAATGTATATAGGACATATTTAATAATTTTCCATGCATTCTGTTTTTACCAAAATAATTTTGACAACAAAGCAGCACTGGTATAAGTACAAAGATGTATGCAATTGCATGTAGGCCAGGTACCACTACGGTGTGCAGTCAACTCATCCCATATACCAACTCATCCCCCGGTGTATCAGGGGATAAGTTGGTATAGGTGTTGACGGGCTGGGGATGAGTTGGTTATAGCTGTTGGAGGGCTGGGGATGACTTGGTCCAGGTCATGTGCGTTGCACCTTTGGGGATGAGTTGGTATTAACTTGGTTTTAATGATATTTGAGTATTTTTGACGATGATCACTTAAATGTATAAGATATGATTTAAAATCTGACTTGAATAAAATATAATTTAAGAATATTAGGCTTACGCCTAACAAGATCGTTGTTGTAATAATAACATAATAATAACATAATCTTGAGCAGTATGCTGGCGTCCAGAAGACCCCGAATTCCTTGCTAAGATCATGTGCTCACCTGAATGCCCCGACACTGTAAACTGCTCACATAAGACTTTTTTTAATGTTTTATATATATTATGTATCTTTATGTCTATTTTATTATTATAATCATGTGGTCTGCTATTTTTAAGTTAATGTTAATATGTATAAATGTTATAATATTTTTAAAATGCATTATATGTTTTATATATATTATGTATATTTCATGTTTTGTCGTCATGCGACCTGCTATGTTTAATTGAATGTTAATATGTCTACATTTTATTATATGTTTTTTTAAATAAAATATATTGCTTCTAATAATAAATATTTTTTTATTACACTCCAAAAGTAGCCTACGAGTAATCGCTGCTCGTATGTCCAACTTTGAGACAAATCAGATAGCCTACAATACAGTCAGGAGATGGGGATGAGTTGGTAACACTTGGCCGATGGCTGGGGATGAGTTGGTAAGGGGCGGACCATTTAATACCAGGGGGGAGGGTATGTTTTTTTTTCTTACCCAAATTATTTTTTTCCTTCCAACAAGGAAACATAACATTTTTTTCTCCCTGATCAAAAACAAACGATTTTTCTCCTGAGATGTCACAAACATACTTTTTTTTCCAGGACATGTTTAAAAATCCATTCAACTGCGAAACGGGCATGCATGGGACGGTCACGTGTAGGCCTACAGTAGCCTGTAGAGTACAGGCTGACGGCATTAATATCAGCAACTAGACTGATTACAAGATACTACTCAAACGAGACATTGAGCCAATGCTGTTTTAATGCTAGACCAACGTCTGCAACGCTGGCCCAACATTGAACCAACATTGGCGGAGTGTACAATGTTTGAGGAAAAGATGTCCTGTCAATACACATTCGAGGTCAGCTGTTTCGCAATCCCTGCAGTAATAAAGCCAGTTAGCTTGCAACCCCAACGCTCAGCTTGGAGCCAGGGCTAAGATCTTTGGTGGAATTATTAACTCATAGATGTCGCTCAAGTATATATGGACTTGCTATGATTTGGGAACTTGCTCTTGATGTGGTGGTGGGTATGAAACACATATTTTAGTATTATTATGATATAGGGCCTAGGCCTACCCACAGGCAATATTGCATTCTGGGGGACCCATGTCCTGCAAATTTTAACAGTTGACCTTTAATCCCATTCTAGTGTGCGGGTATAATACCTATAGACTACCCATTAGATGTTTGACCCGAGCGGAGCGATGGAATTTTCGCCTTTCTTCGGCAGTTTCCGGCAGATTTGGGAAGATCTGCTGGCTGTCAACAATCTATTTTTTCTTACATATAACTGAACAATTTATTTTTTTCCCACACTCTATAGAGCAAACTATTTTTTTTTGTCAATTTGGTGAACAAATTATTTTTTTACGAAAAAACCATACCCCCCCCCCCCCCCTGGTATTAAATGGTCGGCCCCTAAGGTATTGACGGCCGGGGGGATGAGTTGGTAAAGCCTTCACGGCCGCTTGGGTTGACTTGGTCTACCCAGGTGTGAACTGGGGTTGAGTTGGGATGGGGGATGAGTTGGTAGGGGGGGATGAGTTGACTGCCATTCACCACTACGATAGAGCATCACATGTAATAATCGTGAACAATATATTTTTAAGTGAAGGAGGAATTTATTAACAGGTGATATTGTAGACAGAAATTCCGTCTCTAGCGGCTCGCTGGCTGTCAGTGAAAGAGCCATGAGAGGTCTGTTGCACAGGCTAGCGGTATATTCTCTATCGAAGAGGAATTTAAGTCATATTTTGAGTTGGCTGTGGCAGTATTTAATATGGAGGGTGAAAATGATGACATATTAATTGTGGTCAGGGATAGTAGGCCCTGAATGGTGTGTTGGACGACAAGTGGTCAAATTGGTTGACATGTGGAGTTCAACAATATCCAAAACGGAATTCCAATTTAGTGAGTGAGTGAATATTGCTTTACGGGTGCTTTCTGCACAATCATGGCAATATTGCGACAGAAGGAAACCCGAAGTCGGCCTATATGTCCTATTCTTTTTGAATGACTTCAAGGGTTCTTTAGAGTGCATAGTACCATAGACTACACTGTACACTCCAGGCCTTTGAACAGTTAGGAGCACTGTTTATGCACAACCTTGATGACAAATAACTGACCCAGCCGGGACTCGAACCCAGTAGGCCTACCTCCGAGTTTTGAGTCACAACCGGATCGAATGAGCCAACGTGGCCGGCTTCCCAATTTAGTAACGGACACATGTTGAAAGGAAAAAAAATACAAGAACTAGTGTAACTGTTGCTTTGAATATACTGTACGAGTGCCCTTATATAATTTCGGGAACGGACGTGACAGGTTTCGGAACGGATGAGACAAATCATATTTGGGCTACATATCTGGTAGTAATTAATATTCATCTATGCCAAGTTTTTGTAATTGGGATATGACCTGGAGCGTAGATGACTACCAAATTGAGAACAACAAACATTACTGGTTCCCGGATTTCGAGTAAAGGGGGATGGATGTGACAAATTTTCGATACATTTGTGACACATATCAGTAAATAAATACAACTGTTGTATTGCACGCTGTGGTTGGTGCTATAAAACTTGAGAAACTGTGATTAGATTTGACGGCCAGTGACGTTCCATATGGCAGGTTTCGAGGATCGGCTTTCTTCTGATTGGCCGATTATGAGTGGAGAGGAATCTGATATTCACTTAGCTGTTTCCATTCATTGAGGTACAAGTATTGTGCATATTGGTGTAGCTGCTGAAATAAATGCATAAAACGTCGATGTATCTATAAGAGTCTTAATTGGGTAACTTAATGCCAAAAGACCATCTAATATTATCCTGTCACCCGCCATCCCTGAACGTCTGGTATTAGCTCTAGGATTTATGGAACAACAAGTTTTCCACTTGTCCATGGTTTTACAACAATGACCAAATAGAATTAACCGTCACATAGACTTATATTATTGAACACCTAAGTGTCATCTCCCACCAGACATGCAGAGCCTAAGCTGTTAATTGTGAGACACATCATGTAGTGTCATAATTTAATCACAAGGTCACTTACGGTAAATGATAATTACTTTTTATATAGTATAACAACAGTTTCATTAAGAGGAAAGTTCATAACAGTTGTACTATGACTTTGAGATATTTTGTGTTTTACTTTATCTTTTATCATGTGATAAATAAGGTCTCTTCCATGTCTAAGGTGTATTCAACGTGTTCTTTACATTGATTTCAATATGTGTTTTCCATCTTTATGCAACCTGAATTCCACGCAACACAATCGCAACAATGTATTGCGCATGTAATCCACGTGGTTCTGCCTGCTGGGTTTCAGACATTACAGTAGGCCCTATTTGTGAAATAATGTAATGGACAGTAATTATATGTAGCAATTTTGTAATGATTATTCTCTGGTAATTTGCAATTATATGTATGTCATGCGAAACGTTTCGTTTATGAAAAAACTCTCAAGGGGGCCACCACACAATCTCCAGAGGGGGGGGGGGTGGGGTATTTGTCGCAGACAAATGATTTATTTTAAGACAGCATGGAGGTGCGCTGATAAATTATTTACCTGTTTATTTAGAACAGTTCTTGTGATATATTATTTATTTCATGCAGTTTGCCCGAAATGATTTAATTCACCGTCTCTAGAGATGGACTGGTGGCCCTTATTACATCTACATCATAATATTGCATACATTTCTCCCTACGAGGGTTGTGCTACAATTATTTCCTTACATTTTACGCAACATTAAAATAGTAAGATGGTTTTATAGAGTATGTTGTCATCACTGCTTCAATGAAAACGAAACCTCATGTTGGATTTGCCTGGCGAGCCCGCCAAGTTAATTTATGGCCGGGAAGACACCAATCTCCTTAGTCACATGACTCTTTTGCCTGTGCTATTGAGGCCAGTGAATAATTTTCTGGGTCAAGTCATAGAAAATACGTCAGAGGGGAAATACAATACTGTAAACAACACTACATCCGGGGAAGTGATCTTTCAAACATGTCAGAAGTCCAAAAGTCAGGGATTACCTAATTTCATCTAAAAATAGCAACTAGTCACAAACATTCGCCACTGGTGCCTACCAGAGGCTACATGAAGCTCGGCCGCGCAACGTAGTGTGGCTCTGGGAACCAGAGTAATGTTGGATCAGAAATGATGAGTTGTCACAGCTAACGTTAGGCATGAAGTATTTTACCTCAGTATACAAGCAAGTACATGGCCTGGAAAGTGCAATTGTCATAGCGACTGAATCAAATTGAAAATGGATTGTCACAGCATAGTCTGAATACTGGACGAGGTGAATTAGTCACAGTTAAAATCCAACCTGAGATGAGATTGAAAACTTATGAATTCCATCTCCCGGGGTCCATCTTCAACCATCAAGTAGGCCTAATTTGTGCTACCAATTCCGGAGCTATGATATCCGTAATGGTGCAAACTTGGCTTACTCATAATTGTTAGGAGTTTCAGTTGTTCGCAGCAAAAAACGGTTCACGTTTACTTTGGTGTGCAAAATGGGATTAAATTTCAGCTAGGTGGTGTGGATTGTTGATTACTGTGATCTGGACGGTGAAATTTATTGTATGCTATGCTAGACGTTATTTTTTGTAAATCAATTTTCAATTGTGTCTTATGTTAGATCAGCTTGATAGACATGATTCGCCGAGTAGACATGGTAGCCCCACCCACAAGAACAACATGGCTACAGCCCATAATGTGAATATTATGGGTCAATGAAGCAAAACAACTCAACTGCTTTAATATCGCTAATAATATTACGGGGCTGACATAGGTCTAAATTTGTGATGGTGAAGGGAATCTTGGCAATACATCAATGTCTTTGAAGCATAGGGCCAGATTGCGATGAAGGTGGATTGTAGCGGGCAGATATTGAATAGTGCATTAAACCTTAATTTTAAAAGATTTGCGTTACTTCCTGAATTTGATGTATATTGTCTAAAACCAGGACTGTTAATCATAGCTGAGTGACTTTATGACGTGGGCTGCCCTGAACTGACTGGGCCCATGGCTGGCTCAGCACTTCCAGGTCCCATATGTATGCCAACACATTATGGACATACACGGTTTAAGACACTGGCACCTGCAAAAAAAATTTGACATGAATCGTGCCCATTTACGGAATACGACGTTCGCTCATCGTGATTGGCTCTATCACTGAAGTTAAGCAACGTCGCGCCCGGTTCATAATTGGATGGGTGACCGCCAGGTGCTGTATACACTCGTGGGGCTCAGAGAACCACGTAAATCAGATGGCTCGTCTGACTGACCTAGAGTTGGACGTAAAAGAACCTCAATGGACGTAGGCGCAGTTTCCCTCCAGCGAGACAACAGAAAATCCAATGTGTGAGTACTTGGCACATAAGGCGAATTTGCTTGGAATGAAAATAGCTTGATACGCCTCAATGGCAGCTCAGCTGTATATCACCCAGGAGACTGTGTTGTGATTTGAATGATAACAGGCCTTGCTAAGTTACGAGGGGGTCACACAACAAATTATTTTCCACACATTCTCGCACACGCAGTCATTCTAACTTACAAATCAAGTGACATAATTGAAAAATTCTAACATCTGACCCCTTTGCTCGCTCAACATTGTAAAACTTATTGGCAATAATATGCGCCCCCAGCCACTTTTCTTTGTGCCTCACCTAATCCCACAAAAGGAGAGTCCTGTGTCTACGCAGAGCTGTCTAGTACCGGCTTGACGGCCAGCCTCCTACATGTTACATACAGCCAATGTCAGAGTACTTTTTTCACCTAGTGGTAGTTAACTTGATTAATTTAAAGTCCAGATAAGCACATTTAATTACTTAATTGGAATATTTAATTGTGACTTAGTTTTTCACTGTAATCAGTGCAAGTTTTAAAGAAAATCAGTCTATGTTATTGAATCATTCACACACAACAGTCACACCACAGACAAGAAGAAAATGAACAATATAGAGAAAACACGTTGTATTAATTATTGTCAAAATCCTACTAATTCATGATTTAATAATTAGAGTAATTTTTATCCACTTGTAGCTGTGTCTCACGACGAGTGGCGATGAATAAATACAAGTGATCATGATCTCTGTTATAGGTACTGTGAAAGCGGCGTGACAGTGGCGGCCCTCCTTGTTACTGCGGCCCTTTGTGGCGCGGCGGCCCATTCTTGATATCTTACAGCGTGTCAGGTCAATAGGTATCACCACCTGCCTGTCGCTTTTTTCACCACCTCATCACCACCCAGCACAGCACAGCTTAGCCTAAAGCAGCAGTGGTGGCATGCAAATAACAGTCAATACACTATAAAAATACACTATAAAATATGATTATTATTAATGTGAATACGACTATAAAACAGATACAAGTCTTTTTCCCATAATAAAAACAATTTTCTATTGTAGCAAGAGTGGCGTCCGCCGCAATGTAAATATTATGGTTCAATGAAGCAAAACAAACTCAACTGCTTTAATATTGATATCAATGGAGAAGCTCTTCCCAACTGTCTGGATTTTAGTCAGTGAGCAAAAGAAAAAAACAAACGACAATATCTTTATAAGATGCATCTGGTAACAGTGTTTATTTCTCGTAAAGTTAGAAAAATATCTGGGTGACAGCTACGCACAAGTATGTACACTGATTTGATGTCTTCGGACATTCCGTGATCAAACATTTACTTTTAGATAACATTTTACTGTGTATTTAAATATAATTGAGTAGGCCAGCAGATGTTCTCTGCAATTGTGATCTCTGTAAAGCTCGCTTTCAGCGTATACAAAATATAATAACATAAATACCTGACTAATTGTCATGGTCTTTGGAAATCTCATTATAAAACAAGTCAGAATTATGCTAATTACTTGAGAAAAAAACATCTATTTCTCAAGGTTCTGTTGACTTTATGCAATCGCAATAGAAATGTAAAATTAATATAGTTGGGTAAGTGCTTAATCTTTGGGCGGTTTTATATATAAATCCTCAGTTAAAAATGTGATAAAAAAGCCAAAATAGTGTTTCATGATTTGTGGCAAACATTATTTGGTATGACGTCAGAATCTACTTTTCAGTAAGGGCAGGCAGTGTAGTGTACCACATCTGTAGGATTAGTGGTGCATCAGTATCTGATAGTCCTGATATTCAGAACTCATCCATCTGGATGTGTTGTGCGCTAGCTGATGTCACCCATTAATGAACAGGTTGTTCACACCAAAGCAGAGCAACATCAAATTGGACGACATCTTGTCCAGATATTTATACACCTGAACGTTGGTCACAAACTACATACAAAATAATTTCTACAGTGTATGGTACATTTCATACAACATAGTCCAAAAACGGACACATGACCTCTCATACTATATATATAGATAGATATACATACATATGTATATTTTTTGTACATATATGCTGAAGTTCAGTCATTCTTTGCAGCACCCATTTCACACAAATGTACAATATTCCATACATACAATAAGCAGTTCATGTTTTAGATAGGTCTACAAATATGTTTTATTTGCATGCACAACAGTAATTATTTTCTACTGAGTATATACCACATATACCACAATAGTTTCTTCCGTTTTTGATAAATATTTTAACTGGCGGATTTCATTTGATATGCATTTAAAAAGACCATCAGAGATTGTGCAAAACTTTACGTGCCCTTTCGTAAAGTATTTTATGCACACCAGTTTTATTTCCATAAGACTAAGTAAAATTGTAAGTAGATATATTCCTCTTGCTATTAAAGGGTTGCACCTTCCACTTTGCAAAGTGGCAGATATGACGCTTTAACACCAAGGGGACGATTTGAGCCACACGCTCTGTCACCGTTGGCTGCTAAACAATCCATTTGATAATGATGTCAAAAATACACATCAATTGTTGCACCAACTCAAAGAAATCATTAATGAGCTCAGGTATACAAATATTATATATGCACCAAGTACACGATGATATGTACCTACATTAAAGTAAAATGCCGAACAACAATTCATTTTGTAAAATAGGAGTCTACCATTTAAAACAAGAAGTGTTCACTATTAGATTTCCGGGATGTATAAAAAATAATATGAAGAAAAATAATTATTATATTTTAGAAAAATGGATGTTATAATCCATAATGGAAATCTAGACAAAGGAAGGAAACCTATATAAAAATCATCGATAAAAAGTATAAGTACCGGTAACATAAATTCTGTTCTCACAAGTGAAAACTACCATATTAATTAGAAATTATTTTTTTTCGCATTTTCATTCAGGTTCATTTGTGAATCGCTGTCGCAACACCCACCTAAAGTTGAATAAAAATAACCTCATTTTGTGATTTAAATTCATTATTACATTAAATCCATTATTACAAAGACACAAGTTTGTGCATTGTGTAATATTGAATACATTTGTGTCCAGAAGTCCAGTTTTATTATGTGAAAATGTTTTAATGCGACTTCTTTCAGCGTCACATAATGCCACAACTTTACATGACCTATGTTTATCAAGAGGCCTGAAGCCCGATACCATACCCCCCATAAATTTACGGTTTTGAGCCCGCTAAAATGTGGTCACCAATTTTCATTTGGTAAATCTTGAAAAAATCAATTGCAAATCTCCATATTGTTGGGAATGTGATTTCAAAATGTCCACCCACTTGAGGTTGTGTCACTCTATCGCGACACACTACTTCAAGTGGGTGAATTTTTTTTTTATTAAATTCAGCAAAATGATATTTTGCAAATTTTGAATGAGTATTTGTTGCATAGATTCACATGTAATTGAATATAAAGTGCTGCAATCGAAATACTTTTTATCCAATTGCAGTTGTTGCAGACGACAAAGAAACACCTTCAAGTTGAGAAAAGTTGAAAGATAAAATTTAGCATTTTAATGATAAATTGTAAAACTGGTTTTCTTCCAGTTGCAATGAGTTGGCCTACTTTTCTGATTCTCTTCTACATACATGATAGTTTTTTTATTATACGTGATAATAGCATTAGCTCATTACCCAGCTGTTTAAGGATTAGGTGGCAGTTAGGATATTACACTCTGGATTGAATGCTGAAATAAGGATCAGTTTTTAATATATTTTTGATAATTATAAGAAATGCTGCTGATACAAGCATGATAATTCATATAATATACACCCTCAAAGATCTGCAGTCTTTAGTATCTACGGCCTTAAAAGGCATTATTACTCCAGATTGCCCAGCGAAATGACACCTCCAGCTTCTCATGTTATACACTATATTGAAATACTACTATCATGCCTTGAAATTGTCATGATGGTAAACATTGTGATTTATCTTAAACATTCAAAGTTTAAAAGCAACTTCAAAGAATCATGATTGCTCCATTAGTACTGTTTTTGGACAGAATTACTGTGTACCATATAGCATATATCCTAATTTGATCAGTATTATTAGAGCTGCAACGATGAGCTGCCTCTGTATTCTTCCTTGTATCAGGTACCTATCTTTTGGCAACTCATTTATCAAGTTCAGCTTTTTAAATACATACTCGTGTATCACCCCTATCTGCTCCTTGGGACAGTAAAGCCTTCGTTCAGGCTTCTTTTCCGGCGTTATGCTTTGGCGAAGCATCACGTCCCCTGCTTTAGAACAGAAAGTCATGGCAAGGTATACGCAAGTCAACATACGGCAAAGAGATCGGTGATTATTGTAATCAGTTTTTGAACTGATTTTACCTATGCCTGCACACGCCACCAGCACTTTATATTTCATCGGTTTGTCTCAGTTTACTCCGTAACACACATTTCAAGGCATCATACCCATGCTTCCCATCCCACCCATTCCTGGCATACCCGGCATGCCGGCCGGACCAGGAGCTGATCCAGGACCCATCATATTACCAGGTCCACCACCGGGATAGCCCCCGGCCGGCCCACTCATGCCAGGATTCATGGATGGGCCCATGCTGCCCATCATTGGTCCATGGCCCATCATTTCAGGTCTCCCCATACCTGGCATCATGTGTCCAGGCCCCATAGGCACAGATCCAGGCCCTGGACCCATCATTGAATTGGGTGGCATCATGCCCGGACCTCCCATCATTTGACGCTGTCGACCTTGAGAAAACATTTGCTGCTGAAACTGAAATTGCGGACTATAACCTTGTGGGGGGCCTGGGCTAAGGTCGCCCATCATAGGTCCTTCAGGTCGCATAACTCCCATTCCAGGACCAGGACCATTAGGACCCATCATAGATCCTGGATTCTGCATAGATATCTGCTGACTTTGCATCTGCATTTGTGACTGCATCATATCCGCACCATGTCCCATTGGCATTGGGCCCCCAGGCCCGCCCATCCCACCCATCCCAGGTGCCATTTGACCCTGCATCTGATGCATAGTGATGTTAGGATTACCGTGTCCCATGCCGGGCATCGGGCCTGCCATGGACATTCGAGGACCACCAGGCATTCCGCCACCCATCATGATATCCTGTGGTAAATGTCCTGGCATTTTGGGGCCCATAGTCCGGCTGATAGGGTCTAAATTTGGGATAGGTGAAGGGAATCTTGGCAATACATCCATGTCTTTTGCATTTTGTGGCATCGGGCCAGATTGCGATGAAGGTGGATTAGCGGGCAGATATTGAATGGTGTTGGGTGCTTTAGCCTTAATTTTAACATTTGCGTTACTTCCTGAACTTGATGTAGATTGTCTAAAACCAGGACTGTTCATCATAACTGGTGAGTGACTTTGTGACATGGGCGGCCCTGCGCTGCCCGGGCCCATGGGTGGCCCAGCGCTACCTGGGCCCATGGCTGGCCCAGCACTTCCAGGTCCCATATGTGGGCCAGCACTGCCAGGTCCCATGGATGGACCTGCACTTCCTGGTCCCATTGGTGGCCCAGCACTACCGGGTCCCATGGGAGGCCCAACACTACCAGGTCCCATTGGAGGTCCTACACTTCCAGGACCCATAGACTGAGCTGACATAGGGCCTTGAGATCCAACCATACCTGGCTCCATTTTTGTGGGACCACCGGGGCCCATTGGACCCATCGGTCCCATGCCATCAGGTGCTGAAGACATGAAACCTTGCTGTTGAGATTGAGACATTGATGAGCTCATTGACGTCTGTCCCATATTCATCTGTTGCTCAGAGTTCATTTGCTGAATCTGCATAGATGCGTTCTGACCACCTTGAGGGTGGTTCACATTTTGTATATTGAGCTGACCGATGGACATAGTTGCGTTTACAAAGGTATTATTGACACTTGGTAGAGACTGGTTATTAGACATAGGTGGACCTGTGCCAGGTAGTGCACCAGGCTGTTGTGTTTGTGATGGTGGCTGTTGATTTTGTTGCTGTTGATTCTGTTGTTGATTCTGTTGTTGATTATGTTGTTGTTGCGGCCCCTGTTGATGTTTTGCCTGACTTTGATTACTTGAAGGCGGTGGCATGGAAGCTGATGTCTGCGAAGAGGGCGAACTGTCACTCATGTCAGACATTTGACCCTGCAATTGTATATTGTGGAAAGGCCCACCCTGCATCATGTGCTGCTGCATCTGGTTGGACAAGTTCTCCACACCTTTTGCCAGGTTGGCTAAACTAGCAGACGTTATGTTTGTCATGGTGCTAGACTTCATATGCTGTCCAGCAGCTGTGGTAACAGGGGGGTCAAAATGTGACAAACGCTGACTGCCTTGCTGTTGTTGCGACTGCTGTTGTTGAGGTGGCGGTTGTGACGATGGATGTGAAGGTGCCCCTGCAGGTGTTGCTGAGCCAGGCCGACCAGGCGTGGGGGGAAGTCCTGATACTGATGACGGTCTAGATGTGGGTGTGGGGGGCATTGGGCTGGGTACACTGTTAATGGCAGGGGGAACAGATCCGGGATTACTGATATTAGAAGAAGGGGGCATGGGAGAATGTAAAGATGCAGGTTGATTTGATGCTGGTTTCGATTCGGCTGCTGGTGTGTGTTGTGAGCCTACAGATTGTGGCTGGGCAGGAGATGCCGCATTGTTCTCTTGATACGCCATGTTCACCTGTTTGGTTATTGTTAATTCCTGACCATCAAACTGGTTGAGATAACTGAATTGTTGTGGTGACGGAGCGGGCTGAAGTTTCTTGTACAACTCATCAATGTCATCACCACTTCTTTTTCTCTTTTGAGTTTGAGCTTGGGCATAGCTGGGAGGCGGTTTTGTAGGGCCTGAGCTATTGGATGTAGGTATTAGATTAGGGCTAAACTGTTCCGGATTACCTGCCCGCATCACCGGCGGTAATTTGTTTCGCGGATGCATATGAAGCATTTCCTCTTTAAAGGGAAATCCGCCAGGTCCCCTCGGTGGCATTGGACCCATTGCAGGATCAAAATTGGGGCCACCCATGGGATCAAAAACAGGTCCACCGGGTCCCATCTCTCCAGGACCAGGTCTTCGAAACATCGGGTGA